>RJWJ010004847.1:0-72547 GCA_004363605.1 Indri indri
AAGGCCCTTAAACATCAACAGATGTTGGAAGGGCCTTTTCCTCTATCTGCATAAACCAGACATACCCGTCACAAAGAACAATTGAATTCCCTTCTCCTTCCTGTTATCTCAATATATTGCAAGAATGTAGATCAAGAATGCAACCAGACCTGGCCCAAATCATTTTAAATATAATACCTGTATCTCAGGTTAATTTAATCTGCGAAGAGAATCGTTTACAAGTCAATCTGTTTCCCACTCCATTCATCCTCCCTAGCAACCATTTGTTGCCCCTAAGCAGAATTACCTATATTCCTCATCTCCCTCTCCCCTCTAAAAGGAGGGTACAAAAATATCTTGATCCCATTGGGATATTAGGTAATCACTCTGTGATTCTCCCTGTGCGCGTGGTAAATAAACTTCTTTCTCTTATTAATCTACCTTAACTATGAGTTGATCTTTCAACAAACTTTTGGGGAAAAGGGGAAGTTTCCTCCTCACCCCCACAGTTCCAAAGAGCTACTTGGATATACTTTCTGTAACTCAGAAGGCTTGAGTTACATTTGAGTCAGCTAGTTTATATTCAACAAAATAATTCATAGCTGTTTGCTACGAATGATCTTGTGTTTCACCCTTTTCCTAGTAGCACTGAAAATGATACTGAGCTTCAGCAGAAAAGGGTGACATAATCAACAAAAACTGTCCATCTTGTGCACAGGATGGGAAATATAGGCCAGATAGTTGCAATTTTTGTTATAGTTACTTATAAAATAAATTATAATACTCAGAAGTTTACCTATATTTGCTTGTTTGATGGTTAATATATCCCATTATATGAAGAACAGGGATTATGATTTTGAAATTCACTCTTAGTTTAAAAGGGAATAAGCAAGCCTATAGAGTAATTAGAGTTTAATTTAAACAAACATGAGAATATATGAAATTAAATATAATCTTCACAGTCACCACTTTAAAAAGAAATAAATCCTTGCCATTTCTCCTACAAAAAAAAAAAGAAATTCACTCTTATGTTCTCAGTGTCCATCATGTGGAGCATAATAGTCACTCAATAAATAGTGAGTGATTGAGAGTTGTGTCTAATCAGGATCCATCCCAACCTGGTACAAATTATCATCAGTGATCTATCCCAGAGAAAGTAGACAATTCAGGAATATCTCATCAAGCTTAATTTTTGTTTTAGTTTTCTTTTTTAAAATTAAATAATCAATGAAGATAAATAGAGATATAAATTAGCAAAAATAAATCAGGCCAACCCATTTTTTCTCTCCTAGACATACCACTGTTATTTTTTCATGTAGTGTTTTGTTATTCTTCAAATTTTCATTCTCGACCCTGGGTATTCATTAGAATCACCTGAGCAGCTTTGAACACCTCAGACTAATTAAATCACATTCTCAGGGATACGGGCTTATGCATAAGTGTTTTTCAAAGTTTCCAAGATGCTGCCAATATGCAGTCCAGAACACCTAAAGATGTATTAATGATAGCCAGGATATCAGAGGTTTTTCAGCTGTCTTTTTCTACCTCCTACATGACATAATCCCTGTCCTCCAAAAGAGTTCAGAAAGGGCAGAGCTTGAAAGCAATTAAATAGGAAACAATTATAAATCAAAGGATACCAAATATACATAAGTAGGTGCTAAAGTGCATAGAAGATATGAGCTAAGTGTTTCAGGGCAGAAGCCCCTGAGTTCAGTCAGAGGTAGGCTTACCTTGGTAGAGCCCACCAGCCACATTGAGGGTGTCTCTTTGCTCCATAAAGGCTTCCAGCAGCAGATTGGAGAAAGGGGCACAGTAACACATTAGAATGACAGATGGTGTTGACTCTACTCCTCTCTTCTTTGAAAATCCCTGCTTTATTGAATTCTAAGTCCCTAGGCTCCTAGCCTCTGCCCTCTCTTTGTGGGAATGACGTTTAATTCTCTACCTGACTTCAGAATTTGAGAAGACCACCTTCAACCAGAGAAGCTTCTGTAAAAATGTGCTGTCACTGTCAGGTGTCCTACCTATCTGGTATGGAACCCAGGTGAGCAGGACATAAACATCTATAGCCACCCTAATTCTTCAGCTTGCTCAGAGGAGCTGGTCAACAACAAAGCACAGGGCATGGTTCTTGACCTAAGCCACACAATAGAATCTCCAGGAAAACTGTAAAATAACTATTCTTAGGCCCCTAGCCCAGAACAATTAACTCAGAACCTCTGGGTGACCTTGAAGACCAACACCAGTATTATTTTCAAGGCTCCCTAGGTGATTAGGATATGACCCAGCATGAGAGACAATGATGAGGTCGCTTGGCGGGCCATTCTCACGGGTTGTGAGTGGATTTGAAATCTCCTTTCCTGCTACTCCTGGAGACAGCATAAAGGACATTTCCAGGCCTTATGTTAAATAGACTAAGGTTTGAATCCCTGCTTTGCTATTTACTGGCTGCATGACATTGGCTAAGTTGCTGAATATCTCTGAAACTCCATTTAGTTAACAGTAAAAAAAAGGGAAAATGATCATACCTAGCAATGAGATTGGGTGAGATACCATATATAAAGCAACTGGCACAGTGTGTACCTAATAAACACCTGCTCCCTTCTCTCCCTGTATGCACACACACACCACATCCCTCAGCATTGTCATAAGAGCCATGGATAGGTCTGGCTTGGTCCTGAGCAATTTCTCCTTGATTGACCATGACCAAAATGTCAGCCTGGATTTGCAGCCCTGGTCCCCAGATCTGGCATTCTGATTCCAGTTTCTAAACTTAATCTGGCTCTTCTTTCTGGGCCCAATTTCCATCACCTGTTTCTGTTGCTCAGCACTACGCCACAAAGGGATGGTTTCTAAATGTAGCTGGCCCCCATACTGCCGCTGCTCCAGCTGAGTTTTCGCACTAGGAGGGGTGTGGCTAATTTTAGACTTGTCCTGGACTAACATCTGAGACAAGGCAAGGCCAGGCAAGTCCAACCTGCTGCCTCAGTATCTTTGGGCTGGAGTTTGCAGAGAAAAGTGGGGGAGATTTTGCCATAGGGCTCATGTGACTGTATCATGCCAGGCACCTTATCTGAAAACTTAATATATCAAATAATTTGCCACAACATCTGCTTGGATTTGAGCATAAGATGCAGTGTCTTTCAGGATTAAGAGATAAATAAGACAAAGAGAAATAATGAGAAGAGTAGGGGGTTTGGAGTGAATCAAGCTAGTTTTCCCAATCCAGCACTTAAAGCTGTGTAGAATTTCAAAGGTGGCTGACCAGACATACCAACTGCCAGATCGTCTCAGAGAGAGAAGTTTAAGATGAAAAAGAAAAAACAAACAAACAAACCATATAGATCAGGTGTAATTCTGAGGGGAAAGTGCCAGAACCTACAAGAGAGTTCACGGGAAGAAGTTGCCGAGCAGAACCAGGAGCAGGATATTGGCAGAGATCAACCCCGAGAGGCCTGGAATCCAGCGAAAAGCGTTGGTGGAGTGGTTTGTCTCTCCCGCCTCACGTCTCTGGCAGTCAGCAGGCTCCTGAGCTGCTGGAGAGCCTTTCTGTCCTCACAAGCCCAAAAGCTGCTGCTGCCAGTGAACTGGGAGTTTCCTGAGGACAAAGCACCGGGCTGCCAGCCCCCTTGGGCTTGCTTCCCGTCAGCACGGACCCGAGCCCAGACAGCAGGTGCCGGAATTCTTCTTCACCCACCGCACGCCTTTGTCCTCCCCACAGGGCTTCAGCCCCTCAGTTTTTGTCTTGCTCATTCCGCACAAACATTTCCCAACCCCATCCCAGACTGCAGGAGCCACAGGGGGCTGGTGGGTCGGGGGATCTCTGTGACCCCATAGCCTGGACATTCCTGGTGGGCTGCCTTCCAGAGAGAGGGACAGAGATGACCAGAGTGCTGGCTTTCCTCCATTCAGACTCTTTTCCTCTCATTCCCCTCCCATGTCTGTGGCTGCTGAGAGAGATGCTCGAGCCAGGGCTCTCAGGAGCTGCTGCTTCCCCTCGGTCGGGGCTTCCACAGAGAGTGGGAATCAAACCTTTCCTCTTAAAGACTCCCAGCAGACTAAGGGGTGCTCGGACTGTGAGCTCCCTGCTCACTGGCCCTCGCTGGTGCTGCTTACCAGGCTGTTCCATCAGAGCAGGGCACACTCCATAATGGGGAGACATCAAACCTGCTTGAGCACCCCATATGCAACTCAGGACCAGCACGCTTCTCCCTGGCATGGTCAGGGAGTGATCTTCAGGGACTCAGGAATAGGCCCGCAGGCCAGATACTGTACCCCGAGGACTCGATCGTGTTGTTCGGGGGCATAGAGGGGATATTTGTGAACTAATCTCAGGAGGCGAGGGAGCCTTTGTGGGAAGAACTGAAAAGAGGGTGCAGTGTGGGTCTGAGCCTGAGGGTGGCTCTCACCTAACACACTTCTTAGAAGGGCATGATGACCCTTCTCCCATAAAGGTTCTTTTCCTCAGCAGAGGAACTGCAAGGTAATTAGAACAGAAATCTTGTTGTCCCATGGGTAGAGTTACATTGACACACAGACCTTGAGAGCTAGCGTGCAAGGTGAAAATTGCATAGATTTCAAAATGGCATAGAAAATCTTTTATATACCTTTTATAAATCATGTTAAAGACTGAAATACTATTTTTCATTGAGTCCAACCTAACAGTTACAAATTGTACAGAAGTAAAACACAAGATGAGACAGCTGGCTTTTAGGGGCAATGTTGTGGAAACATTGTTCTCTTATTCTAGAATTGCATTCAGTGTGGCAAGTATCTTGCACTGAAGCTGACTGAGGGAACAACAGATTGGTGTCTCCCATCTCACGTTCAGTCTGGAGCACACCTTCATTAAACAGAGTGCTTAGAAGAATTGCCCACAATATTTAAATGGTTGTCCTCTCTCTCTAACCCCAAGTGTATATATATATATGGAAGAATTTGCTTCCTAATGAACCTTTACTATATGTTTCAGATAAAATTTTGTCATCTTAAAACCTATCCAGAATTTCTCTTTAGGTGAAAACCTTTAAGTGGATTTTTTTTTAAAAAAGGAGAAACAACTGACTTCATTTTCTGCCGTGTCTGCTGCATCAGACTAATTTGCAACAGGCCAAACCTCCCACTGAGAAACAAACAAACAGCAACAGACAAGCTGGATCTTAAAGACAGTGGAAGGCAGTAGAGCATTACCATGGCAGCTAGGACTCGAGGGGCCAGGCAAGGTGTCGCAGGGAAAAGGAAACTCACTGAGGCGAGCCTGGCATTCCATGCTGCTTTTCCCCTCAAAGAACTTGCAAGCTCATAATCAGTTTAGGATGAGAGATTAAGCTGCCAAGCAGAAAGTGATGGCTTAGTAAAGCTTTTGGCATAATTGAAGTTCAGGGCTACCAAGGGGCAGAGGGATCAAGAGAGAAGGGAACACAAAGAAATGAGTGTGATAATATGAGATACTGTTCTTCTCAAAGCATTTGTCTATGCACAAGTAGCACAGAGTGATGCAGATAAGCCAAGTAGAAAGCATTTGATAAGAGGCTGAGAACTTAGGCAGAGCTTCAACCATCTTACCATGCTGAGCAGGAGGGAATCTGGAAAACACCTAGGCTTCCATCTGCCATTTCAAGAGCTATGCCCTAGAAACAGGGACAAATCAGAAATAGACCTAGTGTTGCGAAGACTGAAGCGCAGCTTTGAATGCATCCAATCTCCCGTCGGACTGACTTGGAGAAAAAATTGGGGCTGTAAACATACAACTGGTCACTGTTGCCCACCGACCTCTGGTTACAAAAATCAGCAGAGGCTCTAATGCAGCTGAAGAAGGCAGCCCTTTGCAGGAAGTCCAGAAGAACTCCTGTGCTCTTCCCCAAATGTAGTCATTTCATGAGATGTGTTGGTCGCACCTGTCCATGAGTTAAGCACTGCTCTGAGTGTGGGTTCACAAAGAGGTGTTAAGATGAAGTCTTTGTCCTCAAGAGGCTTTTTTATCTGCAGGGGGAGACTGACAAGTAAATAGTTGGTGGCAGCTGAGTGTGCCAAGTGCTGTGAAAGAATTAAAAGGATGTCCTGGGAGTTAGTGGAGAGGCCCATAATCTGTCCTTTAGGTGGTAGTAGGTGAAGCAAAATGGGCTTCCCAGAGGAAGGGACACCTCAGCTGAGCCCGAAGGGCTGGTAGGGTGTTCCCAGGTGAAGAAGGTGAAAGGTGTCAAGACAGAGGGAATAGCATGTGCAAAGAGACAGAGAGCATGGTTTGTCCAGCAAATGGCAAATATTTCTGTTTGATGTCAGCTACCATACAGAGAGAAGCAAGGGGGAAAGCTGGAGAGAAACAGGAGCCAGATCATGAAGGATCTCTTGTTAAAGGGATCCTCAAGCCATGCTGAGTGACTTCAAGTCTGTTTGAAACAGCACTCTAACCTAGGGCAGTGCTGCCCAGGGCCACTGAGCAGGGTCATTTTGTTCCTTCTGGAAACCCTAGTTATCTCAAGTGATGAGCTCTGATTGTCAGGTGTGCTTGTCTTTGATGAATAAAGAGGATACTATTGCAATATAAGTGGCACATTATAATGGCTTTCACTGGTGAAGTGGCCTTGACAAAAGAACAGATATAAACAGTATTTGGGAGTTAGACCTGGCTTATTGGCCTTGATGAATGAGAGAGGGAGGAGACACGGATGACCGCCGGGCTTCTAGCTTTGGCAATTGGAATAATTTTCTTATGACAAATAATTACAGTCTTGTACTTTGTCTATCTACCTTTCAGGGTGTCAGCTTTTCAGGTGAACCAAAGCTACCCAATTGGTGTGGCTCATAAAGATGGCCCTGCAATTTATGGAATTAATATTTCCAGGTCCTCTTACACAGGGAGCCTTAGATGTATGGACAGGGTCTGTTCCAGTGGTGAAGATGAGCCCAGCTCTGTGAATGAACTCCTAGGGCCTTGGGCCATTTCTTAGCCTCCTCCCCTCCATGTGACCCATTCCGGGAGGCTGAGAATGGGCCTTCCTAGCCAGGTAGGGCTTCTGTTGAGTAGCTGAACTTGTGCCAAGAAACAATTGGTGGCACCTGGGAGTGCAGGTGCCGTTCCTGGGAAAGGAAACTGCACTCAGCACCACCCAGGGTGGGAGAGTTCTGATTTGAATGTTCTGTTCAGCTGTTGTCAGAAGCGGACAGGGAATGAATGACAGTGGAGCTTCCATTACATCTCTCTTCCTCCAGAAAGAGACCATGGAAAAGCTATGTTGCATACGTCTCTGAAAGTAAAGCAGTCCCCTTCACCCTCCATCCCTAAAATGTCAGTCGGTACATTGTAATCAGCACAGCCCCAAGACCCTTGTGGACTTGTTCCTGCAAATTGTCTCCAGACTCCACCTGGATCCGTGCCCTGGGTCTCCTGGCCCAAACCAGGCCGTGAGCATACTAATATGACAATCAGCAGCAGCACGATCCTAGTTTAGAATTTGCAAACCACTTTCACTTGAATGATATCATTTCGTCTTCACAGCAGGCCCATGAGATGGGCAGGGCAGGTTTTATCTTTCCCCTTATTTTACAGCAGAGGAAACTGAGGAGAGGCCTATGAAGTGAAGTTGCTTAGTGGCTGCAGCAGGGCTACTACTGATATCACTGGATTCCTTCAGAAGCAAGTGTGGACATAGGCAGGGTGCACTGACTCATGCAGGCTAAGGGGCTCCAAGCCCAGGGGACCAGCTGGCAGGATGGTTCCTCAGGGCTGCAGGGAGTTGAGTGTGTGGGAGGGAGCTGGCGCTGAGAGGCAGTGCTGTGACGACTCCCGGGAGAGGGACAAATTCTGAGCCTTTCCCTCCCTTTGGTGCCTAGGGCTCATCCTAGGAGCTGCCAGGGCCTGTCTGAATCTGTCTGCACATGCCTCCCCCAGTCTCTTCTGCAGGATAGAGGCCAAGGATCTTCACCCGTAGCTGCCAGGACAGGTCTAGATTCCTCTGAGTTAGCCTGAAAGAGGAATGTCAGTCATCCTTCAATACCACTCTTCCAAACAGCTTCCAGGTAGAGTACTAGAGAAGGACCCCTCTCTGTCTTTCTCGCCCCCAGGGACTTTGCACCTGGAGTTTGGAGAGAGTGATGTCAGTGGGCAAATGGAAACACATTCTCCTTGGCAGGTGACGATTGCTCGGCTCCCCTGTGCTTATAGGAATAAAGCCTAGTTGCATAAAGCTCAGATGGCCTTCTGAAACATACAGGTTCCCATCTCCCAGCGCTTTTCCCTGGGCCCCCAAAGCTCTTTGTGGGGTCTGTGTCTCTATCAAAGACAGTTTTCATCACCTTGGATTAAGTCCCATGCCCCTGAGCCTGCCTTTGTATTCCCAGCATAGCAGTAAACAGAAAGAAGCAAGGGAGGAAAGGAAGGAGGAGAGGACTGAGGGCCCCAGCCAATGACATCACCTTGGACCACGGGGCAGCAGTCTTACGTTCAAGAAACCTGGCATTGAATCCCATGCTGTGATTGTGAACAAGTGTTTCTGCATTTTTGACCCTGGTTTCCTTAGCTACAGAATGGAGGTATTAATACCTGCCCTGCCCCACTCATAAAGATGTTGCCAAGATCACGTAAGATAAAACAAGGTGAAGTGCCTTACTGCGAGCCTAGGACAACCTTGTAGCTGTGACTTTCTCTATCGATAGTTCCTGGTTTTGGTGTCGGCATTGGGAAAGGCAGAAAGAAAGCAGTGGGTTGGTCTTCAATCCAAGAAGACCAGAAGGCCCAAGGATTCAGGATAGAGAAAAGCCTTGCCTGGAAATCCATGTCCCACTGTTTCGGCTTTGCCCTCGACCTTGAGCTTTGACACAAACGGCTGTCACAACTATGATCTTGCTGGGCAAGATCTGGTAGGAGAAAGCGTTCACCCGCTGGAGCTACACGGGAACTAAGGGACAAGGCTGGGACTAAAACCCATGCCTCCTGGGGCCCATTCCTGCACCCTTCCTCTGTATCAACCACCTGGTGGGGACAGAAATTTTGATCTGGGGATAGAGAAAGGAAGGGTGAGATTACTATGGAGAATGGGTCACTTCAGAGAGGGTAGGTGTGGAGTGAGGGATTGCAGGAGGGTATGTCTAAGAACCAGAGCATAGGATGAGGGCTCTGGGTGCCTGAGCAGGAGAAAGTGCAGAAATTCATTCATTCATTCATTCATTCATTCATTCATTCATTCTGATAGCCCTTCCAGACAAGTGGGAGCCGAAATGATCAGACCCAGGCTGGTAACTCAGGGGCTGGAGCAGGGCCCAGAGTTGGGCTGGGATCAAGGCAGGGATGGGGCTGCTGTTAGACCAGCCCACAGGGCTGTCAGAGGCACCAGGGCGAGTCTGAAACCACAATGAAAGCCAGGCAGGCGGGCAGCCAGTCTGTCACCCCAAGGGACCGATCGGAGAAAGATCTAGTCCCCAGGCCTCAGGACTGAAACTGGGGGCTCCAGAGCTGGGTGAGAGGGTTTCGAAGGTTGGAGCTGGCAAAGGGTAGGCAGCCAGGGAAGGCCCCTGGGCTAGGGATTGATGGTGAGAAGGAGGCTGAGGAAGCGGAAGCGAGGAGTCAGACAAAAGGGGCGAGGGCATGATAGGTCTGCATGTAGAAAGACACTCTGGCTGTAGCAGGGTGGATGACGGCCGGGCCCCTGGGGGCGATGAGACGTTAGGAGACTGCTGAGGGCCTCATCCAGTGACAGCAGAGAAAAATAGGTGGTAAGAAGGAGGCAGAATCCCTTGGATTTGGTAATAAATTGAATAGGAAATGACTCGTGAGGGGGAAGGAGCTGCCAAGGATGACTTTCAGATTTACTAAACTTCAGGCTAGAAAACTTAATTCAGGCTTTGCCATTGTTTTCAAGCTTTCAGACCATAAGCCACTGTCCCCGTTTAGGCCTTAGTTTCTACTTCTCAGAATAGGAGAGTTGGTCTAGAGCAGTGGTGTCTTCGTTATGGTCCGTGCCTGGGCCTCCGGGAAAGAACGTCAGCTGGAGTCAGGAGATCTGGCTGATGTCCTGCTCCGGCCTGCAGCATTAGGGAGGACACAGTTCTTCTGCTGTAGAAGTGGAGATAATTATTCATTGATTCAAGAAATAGACATCTGGAGCAAAAGATAAAAAGAATGAAACATGGTCTGTGCCTCAACGGAGCTCACAGCCGAGGAAGAGAAATAGACACATAAACACGTGGTCATGAAGGAGCTGGGTAAGTGCCGCCACGATCCCAACTAAACAGAGGGAGGTGGCCCAGAGGAAGGAGGGACCGACAAGTGCAGGGGCTGCAGACAGAGATAGGACAAGGGGTAGCCAGGAGGATTGGGGAGAGCAGATTCTGGATTGAGAGAATTAGGTTGGGTCTTCCCTTGCCCACCCCCACCCCACCTTTAATTGCCCTTCCTTGAGCCTTCCTTCTGCCCCGTCTTCTAAACAGCAGTCCTCTTCCTCACCTGCAGGTGTGGCCCTGTGGGATCCTTCAGCAAGACTTTGGCCCCTTTTGTATTGTTAGCGCCCAGCCTACAGAGAGATTGGCCAGCTCAAAGTCAAGGGTGGAGGCACTGGCGCTGGACTTCCAGGTATCACAGAAGGGCCTTCTTCCACCTTCTATAAACATGTATCTACCTAGGTAGACTATGGATCATGTGTCCCAGCGAGCAGGGGCTGTATTTAGCTCACAGCTGTGTCCCCAGTGCCTCATACCAAGCCTGGCATGTGGCCACAAGTAATATTAATAATTGTGTGCTGAACGAGTAAAGCTTCAGGAAGTCTTCAAATTTCAAAGGATCATTGCTTCACTTCCCAGTCTCCAGGCAGGAGTGCAGCTCAGCCACCACACCCGGAGGATGTTCAGACTTAGACAGATTTAATGGCACCCACCTCAGAAACGGGCAGAGAAGAATCAACACCTCCTACACTTTCACTTTCACTTACTAGACAAGTATACATGGAGCAGCTCCTCTGTGCCAGTCTCTGGATACGAATGACTATGACCTTGAGGATGTCACAGGCTACTCAGGTGACAGATATTGCTTTCATAATTGCCACATGGTGGAAGCCCATGGGGAATGGGATTGGTTCTGCTACAGGGATCTCGTGGGAAATGCTCGAGCTGTGTCTTCAAAAATGAGTTAAGTGTTCGACAGGTGGCTAGGCTGGGAGGCTCAGGGGAGAGGAGGGGACGTGAGACAAGGGAATTTAAGGCAAGGGATGTCCACGCAGTGTTTACAGCGGTGCTATTCAAAATGCAGGTCCACGATGAGGTAAGAAATTCACCCCAGTGCTGCTCCCTTCAACCAGAAAGTCTTACTATAAAAAAACTGTCCCTTGAACTAAAGTGCGTTTAGTGACCATGGATTTACATTCTGGCACAGGTTCCCCTATGGGACTGGTGACATGGTTTGCAGACAGGCAGCTGGTCTTGGGACTACTCACTGCTTTACAGTTTACCGTGTGTTCTCACACAAGTTTGAGTGTTTTGCCCCTCAAAAAATCCTATGAGCTTTTCAGGGCAGGTGTCATAATCCTCACTTTATAGGATGGGAATTGAAGCTCAGAGAGGTTAAGGTTCGCGTCACACCCTGGTAAGCAGTGAGGTGGGACTTGAAGCCAGAAGCACTCTCCCATCCCTTTACTCTTCTTGGTCGTTTAATGACTTGTGAAGGAAAATGAGGCTGTGTAGGGAAGCACCGTGGACTCGCGAGATGACTTCATGGCCAGTGTGTCCCTAGGAACAAACGTCATAGAGGTGTCTGGTATAAGTGTGTCACATGTGTGACCTCCCGTGGCATTTCTCATGTTCCTCCATCTCATATTACTGTCACATTCTAAATGGAGGCAGGATGACTCTTCCTTTCCATCCACCCACTCTGGAGTCACCCCCACCTGCCATCTCAGGGGAGCTTCCTCCAGCTCAGCTCCCTGCTTGACATTTCACCACCTGAAAGGACTTGCCATTGGCCCCATGCAGGGAGATGGCCTCATGCCTTCACAGAGACAGCAGGCATCTACTTAAAATAGACCTAACTTTCCACAAATGCCATTCTGGGGTGTATTGCTTTTATCCTGGCCAGGTGGGGCCACAACGCTGTGCTGAGCTGTCCTGTCTCTTCTCTTGGAACATACCTCCCTGGGCACAGCCTATTTTTGTTGCTTTTTTCAGGTGAAGAAGCCAAGATCATGTGGAAATAGCTACAGGGAGGGTCACATGGATCAGGAGAGACGGGAGCCTCCTGGCCTCAGGAACCATAAATCTTCAGTTGGGATTTGGCCATTTCTCCAGGCAGCAAGCTAGCGGGGAGAGCTCGAGGGGCTCAGTCTGCGATTCCCATGGCATCTGACTGCGAGCACATTCTACAAAACTGGGGAGAGCTGCAGATGGTCCCCAGCTATAACACCTGGCTTCCTGGACCACAGCCATGCCGCCCATCATTGTCCTGGGGTGGGGGTTTGGGGTCCCTGCCTGGAAAGGGGCTGAGACAGGGCTCCTCACATCTACAGTCTCTCAGCTGGGGAGCAGTCTGGATCTCCAGCCTTTTAGAAGCTGTCTTGGAAAAGGCAATGTAGACTCACAATGCCAGGGAGGGTAAGAAAACTATTTGGAGAGATTTTTGCTGTATGTGTCTTTCCTTCACCCTGGCCTGGGGCCTTATATTCTGACATGGTACATAATGGAGGAGAAGGGGAAAGAGCACTGAGTGGCTGTCAGGACGCTGTCCTGGCCTCAATGCCAACTCCCCTTTGGATCAGGGAAAACCCTTCACTCTCCCTGGGCCTCTGTTTTCTGCCGTATAAAACGAGGTAGCATTGACCATCACAGCTGCCCCAGGTATGGAAGATGACCCCAGCCAATGCCCGAAGGCGTTGAGGAGGCATCAGACTCCAGCTGGCATCTCCCTGGCCATGCTGCCTGCTGTATAGTTTACCTCTCTGTTCTGTTTACTTCCACCCCTTGGCTCCTTACACTGCTACACTGATCCTTCCTCTCCCTCTTTTCTTTAGAACGACCTCGTAGGATCCTCCCATGCTGAGCTATTTCTATCTTCACTCAACTGAGCGTCTTGAAGCCGGTGTCCTCACCTATTTGTATTCATAGAACCTAGCACAGTGCCCACCTGACCCAATAAGTGTCTACTGAATGAATGATTGCTGTTTTCCCCCAATAGAACCCCTGCGACTCCAAAATATTTCTTTTATAGTTAACGAGCACTGACATTAAGCTTACTATGCACCGGGCATTATTCTAAGCATTAAAATAACTCATTTGGTAGGTACGGTTGTTACACCTGTTGCATATATTAATCTCTATGTCTCATAATTCCAACAGCTGGCTCTCCTGTTATTTCTCTTGTCCATTTTTCTCTTGATTTTGATCCTTTATTCTTGATTCCTGGTATGTCTGATGATTTGGGATTTTGGATACCTGTAATTGTGTATGAAAAATGGTAGAGATATCTCAAGGCTCTGGATGATGTTACCTTTCTCCAGAGAGAAACATCTCTGCTTCTGAAGGCAGTGAGGATGGAGGCAGATCAGGTGACTCAGTTCTGGGATGGAGCCAACTCAGAGCCATGCCTCCGCCTTTGTGATGGCTGCCCTGTTCCCAGTTCACTCTGGTTCAGGGGTGTCACCCTTCAGTGGGTTCACCAGTATCCCTCCACCCTGTGGGCACTTAACCCCAATTCTTAACTTCCCAAACATGAGTGAATCCTGAAAGCCCCACTCAGCTGCTCAGTCCCTAGCCACCACTCGCTGCTCAGCTTCTGGGTCCCTTGGCTGCTGCTTACAAGTCAGAAAATAGCTGGAGGGGAAACCTGGCTCTAAATGTTGGGCTAACATTTCCTTTCTCTTTGGGGTTCTGACCATTCAGGTCCTCACTGACTTGTTCCAGCCAAAACCCTATAAAAATAATATGTATCTATATTATTTTTAAGGGTATACATATTTATTTTTTTAAAAAAAATACGTATATACTTTTATAGTTCTTAGCAACATGTTTATTCTAATGCAAGTTAGTCCAACAGAGTTGGAAAATAAAATACTTATTTCATAAATGAAGAAACTGAGGCATAAGAATGTGAAATAACATGTTCAATTACTATTTTAAGTGAAACATACATATTTATTCAAAAAATATTTACAAGGCAGCATTCTCCATGTGTTAGACACTGCCTTGGGCATTGTGAACACACAAATTAATAAGCCAGCCCTTGTCTTCCAAGCTCTGTGTCAAGTGGAAGTCACTCATAACTCAAGGGAGGCAGTGCAATCACCGAGCAAGGTTCAGGTGCTCCAGGAGCTCAGGTGAGGGGACCAGCCCGGGTTTATCATGCTGACCTGGACTTCTTTCTCTACATAAATGTCTCCCCTGAGACACAGTGAACTTCTTGAGGTCAGAGTGTGTGGCTCATTCCTTTCTCCATCCCTGGGGCCCACCACAGTGCCTGGAACAAGGAACAAGACAGGTGCTCCATAGACACCTGTTGAATTGAGTTGCATTAATTCCCAAACAGGGAAGAAGAAAACCAGGACAGGGTGAAAGTCATGAGATAATGGAGAGTACCTTAGTTGCAAGTCAGGAACCCCAGTCCACCCCTCTGCCACTAACTCACTGTGTGAACAAGACAAGTCACCTCCCAGTCTGGGCCTCAGTTTTCTCATTCAAAGATTGGGGAGGTTAGACGGTATAGTGCCTAAGCCCCCTTTCAGATCTGTCTCCCTGTAGCTAAGGGTGACCCCACAGAGGACAAATGACAACAGCCCACCCCAGCGTGTCCCCACGTGCCTTCTTTGGGCTGCACTTGCAAGTCAGATGTTCTGTCAGACAAAACCAGGAGGGCTATTCCTAAGTCTGTCTCTCCTATTTTCTCCCACAGAAAAATGTAGAGTGAAAAGGTTTTCTCTGACAAATGCCAGAAACCTCGAGAAGGACAGGCTTGCCTGAGGCAGGAGGAGTGTGGGGAAACATTTTCCAGGTCCTCTTTCCCTGGGCCTGGCTCCAGCCAGCCTGCTCTGTCTCTCACTTTTCCCAGGACAGAATTTACTTTCCTGTTTGAGAAAATAGTGCTGTCTCTATGGCAGGCACAATGCTTGGGAAGGAAGCCAGTTCCCTCTCCTAGTTCGGCTGAGGGGCGTCTCTCCATCTCCCTGGGATCTGGACATTCTCACAAAGGCATCCACAGAAACAAGTGCACACAGATTCACACTTGGCCAATTCGTGAGAGGGACATGCACCCTGCCTCCCCCCGGAGACAGCACCTGCCTCCGAGGGGCTCTGTGCAAGCAGAGAAATGTTGGCATTAGGGTAGCAAGGGGTGGCGTAAGGTCCAGCCAGCTCTCCTCCTTTTATAAGGAGGAGATAAAAACTTGGGCCCCAAGACAGCCAGTGGCTCTCTGGAGGCCACACAGTTCATTTGCAGGGTAGGGCATAGAGCTTAATGTCACAATGAGACAGCTCAGCTGGCTTGATTTTATTCTTGAGTCACATAATCTACTTTCAGTCCCTTTCTCATCACAGGTGCCGCCAGCCTCCCAGCGTTCCCGGCTCGAGTTCGTTCTCCCAGAACGCTGCAGTCTGCTGGGGAAGCGATCGGACCAGTTATATGTTTCCAAACACATGACTCCGGAGGTGGGAGGAGGGAGAGGCGGCAGCCAGGGTTGTTTTTGTGGATTATGCATTTACTGACCTAAATTTCATATTGGGGGGAAAAAAAGAACTGCCGCAGGTAACACTGATGCGTTGGAGAAAGTGCTGAGGAGATGAAATGCTGACAGGGGTCTTTGAAAATGTTGTCGGTTTTAATTGGATGTGTCTCTTCAGAACAAGCTTGTGGCAGGCCCATGACGGGCTCCTTTTAATCAGTGGAATCCACATTTCTCCACTGCAGCTTCCCAGGGGAGACAGAGCGAGGGGCAGGGCCGGGGAGGAGGATGGGCTTCCAGTGTGAAATCTGGTAATTTGGGAGAAGGATTCTATTTCAAATGGAATTGCCAGGCTCCTTCTGCTTTATGCCTTAGTGAGTAGATTTTTTTGAAGGAGAAACTGTTCTTCTTTTAGAGCAAGAGCCTGGAGTGATCTTCTGGCCCATTTTCTTCTCTTTTTCTAGAATGTGCGTGTGTGTATGGGTGTCCTTTTCCAAGGTTTCCAGCAGCAGAGTTCACTGTCCCCCAGCCCAAGGGACAGCACAGAGAGAAGGGCACATGTGGCAAAGGGTGGGGGGCGGGTAGCGGCAGGAGCTGGAACAGCTAGAGGCTTGGAACCTCACCCCGGGGGTCAGGAGAGAGAATCTCTGGCCATGGCGAGGCTGGGGTTGTCCCCAGCATTCACTCATTCACTCAACAAATATTGGTTGAGCAGAGCTACTCACTGTTAATCACTGGAACTCTCACTTTATAAGCCTTAAGGGTCCCATTTCTGGCCTTGGTCAGGAGCCTGCATCCCAAGCTCACCACCCTCACCTAAGGGACCACCCTGGAGCAGCTGCAAACACTTGGAAAGATCTCAGGACCAACAGAGGTGCCTGAAGCTTAGGGAGACCCCAACCACAGGTTAATATCAAAAACCTGGTGACCATTCCAACCCTGTAGGCAGTCTCTAGGTTAGATCCACTGTCTTAGTCCACTGAGGTTGCTGTAGCAGAATACCATACACTGGGTGGTTCACAAACAACAGAGATTTGATTCTTATAGTTCTGGATGCTAGGAAGTCCAAGATCAAGGCACTGGCCAGTTGGGTGTCTGGTGAGGGCCTGCTTTCTGGTTCATAGATAGCCATCTTCCAGCTGTGTCCTCACCTGGCAGAAGGGGCAAAGGTGCTCTCTGGGACCTCTTGGGTACTAATCCCATTCATGAGGGCTCCATCTTCATGACCTAATTACTTCTGGAAGACTCCACCTACTAATACCATCACACTGGGGGTTAGAATTTCAACATATGAATTTTAGAGGGACATAAACATTCAATCTAAAGCACCCACATCCCCAGTACATCATCAGAGCCAACTGAGATTGAGGGAAAGACATAGGGAGAATTAAAAAGGGTGAGAGTTTGGGGTGGTTTCTTATGCAACAGTGGATAGCCAAAACAGATGGGAAGCCAACAGAACAAGAGTTGGCAACTTTTTCTGTAAAGGGCCAGATAGTAAATACTGTGGGCTTTGCTGGTCAAACAGTCTCTGTGGAAACTACTCAAATTGTTATTGTAGTCCAAAATCAGCCATAGACCATACATAAAAAAAATGGGTGTGGCTGTGTTCCAATAAAACGTTATTGATAAAAACATGTGGCAGGCTAGATTCAGCCCAGCACCGGTAGTGTAGTTTGCCAGCCTGCAGTTGAAGGTATTAAGCGGCAGAGTGATATGTGCTCATTTAGACCTACAAGCTCCTTCTGACAGCCACATGGAGGACGGGCTAGAGGGGAACGAAAGCTGAGCGAGGCTGTCATCAGGTGAGAGGTGATAACTAGAAGTGAAGCGATCTGCTTTGGGATTTCTGTTGGAAGTGGTACTGCCAGGATTACTGAGACGGCGAGGCAAACAGCCAATTGATCAATGCTTTAAGAGAAGAATGCAAAAGGAAGCCATGGGAACTCAGAGCAGGGCAGGCAGGTTGCTAGGAGCAGGGCAGGCTTCCTGGAAGAGGCAACTGCTGGGTAGGAACGAGCTGGGGGGAAGAACTGGAAGGATGATCTTCCTGGCAAGCAGAGTAGCAGTTCACAATGGCTAAGCTTGGAGGAATCAAGAGTGCCCAAACTAAGAAGTGACAGAGAGTAAAGACTCCAAAGAGTGGGCAGGGACCAGATCTTAAAAGAACAGGAGAACATCCCCTGTAATGTCAAAGATACACCAGCTTGCTTAGAGTCACCGGTCCTTTCCCAGGGCTTCTTCCCAAGGCTTCCCTAGGACATCTTCCCACTGTGAGTTCTGAAGCTTTCCCTTGTAAAGAAGCTCAGATTTGATACCAGGAGTCCTGGCTGCATGTGGAGGCCCTGTCTGTGGCGCTTGATAGGTCTGGGCCATATCACAGGTCCCTCTGAGCCTCAGTTTCCTCGTCAGTAAAATGATGGTGATAAGGACCTCACAGAGTGGTAGTGAGGACCAAATGGGAAACTGCGTGAAAATGCTTTGCAAACACCACAGAAATACCAGTGTTTGTTAGGGTGACAATGGTGGTTATTAAAACTCAGCATCCTGCCTCTCCTATAGGTTTCTTTTGTTGTTTCTTCATCCCACACGCTCACAACTCTTTCTCCTAATGCTTTTCCTTAGTCATGGGGAGAGCTCTTTGCTCCTTGCTCTGAGGTTCTATGGGGACATGGCCACCCTTCCCCTGCGGGGAAGAAAGCCCTGTCAGCTTTGTTCACTTCCCCAAGATGTCCACGAACCAGCTTGTATGTTTCCCAAGCAGACCTTGACTTGACCTTGAAGTCATCTGCTGCAAACTGGCCAGCCCAAGCAGCAATCCTCCTGCGAAGTTCTCCCCAGCCTGCAGCCAGCCTGCAGCCAGCTCACAACTCCTCCTGCTTTGCTCTCAGAGAATGAGCTTTTCCCTGAGATGAGTAAACGGCCTTAACTAGCTCTGAAGAGCTTACTGTCCAACCCTCTCCCTCTCATCCTGTTTCACTCGTGGTATTTCAGAGAGCTTTTTGGAAGGCCAGTGTTCCTGTGGCATTTCAGTTCAGTGGCTCTGTGCACAGTGTGGCTCAACTGCCTACCTGAGGTAATTGAACCCTCAATGTTGCTTCACAACCTGCAGGTGTTCGAAGCTCAGCCCAGGGACACAGTCCTGGGCTCAGTGCAGAGCCCCACCCTGGAGTCCATGGCACCACACCATTCCTGGGGCAGCTGTTCACGTGGATTGCGATGTGAATGATGCCTCCTCAGGTTTACAGTATACAACCTGTGCAGCTGTCCATGATGACCCTGCTTACTCTTTCTTAACAATATGCTTTTATGGTGACTAGCAGAGCTCAGAATGTCACTGCTCTCTTGAACTGACCCGGCCTTCACAGCTTGGCAGTTTAACAGCTGTAACGGAGGAGAAAGCGTGAGCTTTGAATCAGCCTGACAGAGGTGCTAATCCCAGTACTAGCACTTATAAGCTAACAAACTTGGACAATCTCTTTTTGCTCATGAGGGAATAATACTAACTTTATGGGCTTGTTGTGAGAACAACATCTCAAATATGGAGCACATTTTACAAATAAAGAAAGTGAAGCCACAGAGGTTGACAGCTAGCTTGAATCCAGGTGTTCTGACACCAAGTGGCACATGGTAGGTACTCAATAAATGTTTGATCAATTGAGAAATCACACAACGACAAGGCTACAGGTGGCAATTTTGTAGGAATTTTATTTTATCTGTGTAATTGTGGATGCTTTCCAAATTTTCAATCATGAGTATGAATTACTCTTAAAATCAGAAAAAATCTAATAAACATTATTAAATAAATGCAAACAAAAGGGCAAAAGAATCTAATAATGGGCAGAGATGAATTTGACGAAACAAATTATGTATGAATGAGGAAACAGCAAGTAATTTGGAGTCCTCCTTTGTTGAACTTGAGAAGTTCCCAGGATTTTTCCCCCACCTAGCTATTTCCTGCCCAAAGGTGCTTACAGTGTAGTGGAGAGAAAGCCTGAAAAGTCAATCTGTGTGATAAGGACAGTCATTGTGAAAGCTAAGGGGACACAGGAGAGGCTGCAACCTGGCCTGGGAGGCAAGAGGCTGGTGGGTCAGAAAAGGCCCCAAAGAGCAGTGGACAGTTGAGCTAACCTGAGATGAGTGACCAGGAATTGTCCAGGTGAGGAAGGAGGGGAAGGATCCTCTGGGGTCAGGATGGCACGTGCAGTGGCAGGGAGCCACGCTGTTTGATCCGGGCAAGTCACTAACATCCCTTGGTCTCAACACCCTCTTCTGTAAAATGACAGCATCGGACCTGCTCTCTGGTTCTCGATCCTGGCTACGCGATAGAATCATCTGGGGCACTTAAAAAAAATACCAGAGTCCAAGCCCCACCTCATATCAATTAAATCAGAATCACCAGGGGTGGGACCCACGTGATGGTATCTTAAAGGGCCTGGGTGATTATGATGTGCAACCAGATGTGGACCACAGGACCAAAGTTCTCCTGAGCTGCTTTTGTTTTCTCTCAAAGTACGTCTTTCAGTCTGAGATAAGCATCTTTAATGTTTTTCGCTAATAAAAATTTAGCGTCATAAAACAAATAAAAAACCTGCAAATTGCTGTCTTTAAACTCATTCACAATTAAAGTGGAAAGAAGTAGTGGGAGAAAAAACGACCGAAGAGGGGAGCAAGACAGAAATCTCTTATTTCCATACTAGTAGTTAACTGCTGCTCTCAGTTGTTATGGAAACAGAAGATGGAAACTGGCTCATTCAGGAACATATATGAGTGAGACATTCACCCCAGACCATGTAATTCAAGGCTACGCTGGTCTTTTACCAGTCTTGTGGACTCGGCAGCTCACTGATCAAATTTAGAGAAATATGCCATGTTCCCCATCGCATTAACCAGGCCTGCCTCAAGTGGGCTGTGGATGACTAACTGAGTGCATTCGTTTGCTAGGGCTGCCATAACAAAGTACTGCAAACTTGGTGGCTTAACACAGAAATGTGTTCTCTCTTGCTTCTGGAGGCTGGAAGTCTAAAATCAAGATGTCGGCAGGGCCATGCTTTTTATGAGGCTCTAGGGAAAATCTGCTCCATGCCTTTCTCTTAGCTTCTAGTGTTGCCAATACTTGGCATCCCTTGGCTTGTGGACACATCACTCCAATCTCTGTCTCTGTCACCACGTGATGCTCCCCTGTGTGTTTTCACGTCATCTTCCCCATGTATGTGTATGTTGGTGTCTCTTCTCCACTGACAAGGACACCAGTCATATTGGATTAGGGCCAACCCTGAAGACCTCAACTTAGCTTGATTCTATCTGCAAAGACCCTATTTCTAAATAAGGTCACACTCACAGGTACAGGGGGTTAGGACTTCAGTGTATCTTTTTGGAGGACACAATTCAACCCACAACACTGACAAACATGAACAATTTGGTGGAGGCCTTGGGCAATTCAGGAAATCATCAGTCAAAGCAGTCGTTGACCTGAAATAGCTGGTTCTTTGCATAAACTGATGAAGCAAAATGAGGCAGTGACCAGGCACAATTTCAATTTTCACAGCTGAAAGGGTGATTAAAGAACAAGAATGCAACAACAATAACAAAAATATGAACCCGGTTGGTATGTGAAAATCCACACTTACAAGGTGGAAAAATTATGGGGGAATTAATTCCATCACAAAGGAGCACTTTGATTTATGAAAATGTTTTGCTACTTAGTCACAGACCGATATTTAGACATCACTTTACACTTTATATATCACTTTCATCTATATTGATCATCTCAGATAATCTTTTCAATAACCCTATGAAGTAGATACTATGAACCCATTTTATGGAGGGGCTGGGGAGACTTCCCTGGAAATGGGAGAACTAGGGCTCCTACAGCCTAACACAGCAGGAGCTCTTTGCACCCCCAAACCCCCTCTCAGGGTCCTGTTAAGAGTAAGCTCTCCTCCTGTATTCCACATTAGTGAATTTATGGAATGTTGATCTGCAGCTTTTTGGGAACATAGCTGCTGTGTAAAACAAAACTTGTGGTCAACTGTAAAGCACTATAAAGAAGAATTGGATCTTTTGAGGAAAAAAAAGAGCTTAGAAATGTTTACTCAGAGCTTGATGAATTTAGCCCATTCTCCATCAACACTCTTGGCGACAGATAGGCAATATCCGTCCTCACCGCCATCTAATTCCAGTCCCTCAGGTGCCCAGGCAATCACCGATTCCTCGTACTGTTTAAAGCAGCAGACCCGTGATTTTCCATTGACATTTGACAGTAAAATTGGCATTGGGCTTGTTTGTTTGCTCTAATTTAGAAAGATGTCACATTTGAAAAAAGGATTTCATTAAGAATGTCATCTCCAGTATCACAAACAAGAGCCTGTGACAATTATGCTGCTCTTAATCAATTTTCCATATTACCTTGCACCTCACTGTCTTCCATGAGGATATTCATCACACACGTGATATAGGCCCAGAATCACACGCACACTCCAAGGACCAGACTTCACGAGATCCCACCGCAATATTAGGCAAATATTTTTGAGCACCCAATGTGTCCAAGTGTCTCCTAGTGTTTCCTAGGTGGAAGATACATAGTAAATAAAACAGAGCAAAATCCTTGCTCTCTGATGAAGGGGAAGAGAGACGATAAGCCTACTAAACAAACAAGTAATATACAATATGTTAGTTGGCAATGAAGTGAGGGGTGAAGATCACATAGGGCCTTATAATCCAATGTGAGGACTTTGGCTTCTACTATGAGAAATGTGGGGAGTTTTGAACAACAGAGGTCTAAACCGATTTTTGAACAAAGAAGTAACATGTGAAACATGTTATTTATATGTTGAAACATCACTTTGCTGTTTTGAGAATAGACAGTGGGGGTTGTGGGTTCTTGGCAAGGGTAGAAAAAATAAAACCAGTTAGGAGGCTCTTGTATAATCCAGGAGAGACGTGAGGTTGGCTTGGGTCAGCGTAGCAATGGAGGAAGTGGCCATATTCTGGGTTGATGTTGAAGTTAAAGCTAACAGAAGTTTCCTGACAGATTGGATGTGAGGCATAAGGGAAAGAAAGGGGTTGCGGATGACTCCAGGATTTGGTCCTGAGCAACTGGAAGGATGGGGTTGTCATCAATGAAGCTGTGCAAGGCTGAAAATGAGCAGGTTGGAAGGAGAAGATAGAGATTGGGAAATATTTCATATTTGAGATGTCCACTAGACATCCACAGGGATATGTCTGGGAGGCAGTGGGACATTGTCTGGAATTCAGGGGAGTCATCGGCATGGAGGGAAATGTAAGCCTGGGGACTGGGTAAGAGATCATCTAGTAAGACTGTAGACACTGAGAGTAGACCCAAGAGGCCCCTAGGCACTCTGACATTCAGAGGCTGGAGAGACGAGGAGGAACCAGCAAAGGAGATGGAGAAGGAGTGGCCAGTGAAGTGGCAGAAGAACAAAAGAACCATGGTAGCCCAAAAAATGCTTCCAGAAAAAAAATGGAATCTGCTCTGCCCCATCCCACAGAGTCTGTGGGTTGTCTTTTGAGTCTGTGCAGGCCGTAGTAGAATAGATTGTTAACATTTAGGGCTATACCTAGATCTGTGTCCAGAAAATTTGTCAGGAGACCATCAAGAATTCTTGAATTTGCAAATTCTTCTCTAGCATAATTTTCCCCACTGTTTAATTTATTCAGAACTTTTAAAAGCTACACATAATCACATTTTAAAAATTTCTTCATAGTCTTTATCCCTTTTTACAAACTTCAGAAATCACTGGTGCTAGTCGAGTTCTCTGTTCTCTGTTCCAGTCTGTTAGCTTAGAACCTGTGTTTGATACCTGCTTTCGCTTGCTAGCTGAGTAAATGCGGGAAAATGACATCTCTTATGTCTCAATTTCCTTGCCTTTAAAATGGGAATTTTAATAAGCACTCGTGGGAATTTTATGAGGGCTAAATGAGAAGATATTTGTATGCCACTGGTTAAGTGATACTGTTAGTAGGGGCAAACCAAGTGCTTCATCTCTCCATGAGATTACTGCCCACATGACCATGAGCATGGAGGACAAATCCCGTTGAGAAGCAGATGCTGAACGGTTGACTAGGACCCCTTAATATCTGTTAACTACCTCCTAGAAACCTGTCTCCCCGCACACGTAATCTGAACTGGAGCCTCATAAAATTAGCAAATTTTTATGTCATGGATGTTCTAGCTGCTTGAGAATATTTAAACCCATGGAATGTAAACCTGCAAATACTAAGGGTCAACCACACTGAGTGTAGTCACTGCATGAAGGAGCAGGTAGGGAAAAGCGTGTAGTAACTAATTCTGCTTCAGTGCATCTTCCCGGAAGACCCTTAAATTTAGTCTTGATGACTTAAAAAAAAATATTTTTGAAGTATTCCAGGCCAAGGGAACAGCATGCGCAAATGTACAGAGTCTTTAAAGAACGTGGATAGTTCAGTAAGATCACAGCAAAGGGTAAAGGGGTCAGGGTGGGAGTTGGGGAGTGGGTGATGAGCAGGAGTTGAGGCTAGAGAAGGAGGCAGGGATCCCATCAGTGAGGGCCCATGGCTTACGCTAAGGGCTGGACTCTTTCCTAAATGGAATTGACTAGAGTCTCTGAATGGCTTTTTGCAGGAAGCGACGCGGTCAGGTTTGTATTTTAGGGCTATCGTTTGCAGAGCAGTATATAAGATGATCCATACAGGAGAGGACAGTGGGACCAAAGGCTGCTGACATCATTTCTAGTTCCCGCTGTTTGACATATTACATTTCTCTTCAATCTCCATAGACACGGTGCAAATATTCTTCTGTTATATACTTGAAAAAATCTCAGTTTCAAATGTCATCACTCTATTCTATTTCCATTATGTTGTTTCTGCTCTTCCTCGACACCCCTGAAATTATCCTGAGGAATTTCCTTGACCTTCATTAGTATTCCAGTGATTCCACCTAAAGTTCTGAATAATGGTGGCAGTTTCTCCAAAGGCAGTGACTCCACCTGGAGTAGTCATGATGCCATGATGGAAGCCCTCTCTCAGCTAGCTTCCCGCCTTCTGGGCACAATCTGCCTGTCACTGGGGATCCCTGGGTGAGCACAGGCCACAGGGGCTGATTACTAGATTGGAAAGTAAATATCTTCCAATTAAAGCCTCCCCATACCATGGAGGAAACCCAGGTCTCCAAAGAAACTCTCCTTGGGGTTCAGAGAGTATAATTATCTTGAGATAATTCTTCTCAGAAGGAGCTTCTTTCTATGTGATGCAAACAGCAGCAGCTTTGGAGTCAAGTGTATGCCTGCTCAGAGACCTGCACTATATTCTGGTACCTTCTTTGGGTTCCAGAGAGAGGCAAAGCTGCTTCTCCCAGCCTGCACCTGTGGGCCCTTCCTCAGCACACCACTGCTGAGAACAAAGATGCATTGTCCGTGGCCTGCTAAATAACTTTAGATTCTCTGGACCTTCTATTGAAGATCAACCCCTTTCATTCTTACCCTCACATTCTTCCTACCAAGTATCATGTATATTCTGGTTCTTTTATAATTGGCCAAATGCACGGCCTTCTCCAGAGACACCTGCAGCCAGCTTGCAGTCTCTTCTCTGAGGCCCTCTCTGTAGCTTGCAACATTGCTAATGGCCACTTCTCAGACATGGTCAAGTTTGCTGAGAGCTGGGGCTTCTCAAGGTTCATTTCTCCCAAGAATTTCAATGGTTGGTTTCCACTGAATATCTTATGGAAATACCACCTTGATTATGTACTTTTCCAATTCCCGGAACCTTCCACAATTACATGGAGTAACAGAGTCACCAGACTGCCTTCTAGAGGTCTTTCTGTTCTTTCTGCCCCGCAGCAGGAGAGTAAAGGTACAAAGTATTTTCCAAGAACAATAGCACACAATACCTGGCAAGGCACAAAACATGTGTCTGCATGGCCGAGAGAACAGCTTGGGAATTCACATGTAACATAAGCAATTAATAGAGACAGGCACACGATCTCCTCTGAGGATCCGTGGCTGAGCCACAGGAGGAACTGGAGCACAATTTGTGCATTTCCAGGTAAATTTAATTTAAAAAAAGGAAGAAAAAAGACATGGTCTTTTTTTTTTCTGGTATTATTCTCAGAATGTTGTATCTGAAAGGAAAAAAAGAGATTATAGTACAGTTAAAGGTCAGCTTCTGGCTAATACTAAGATTAGCTGATTCTTCTTGATATTTACCAGAAGTTCTTACTAATGTATCCTAGAGAAATAAAATATAATTGACAGCAAGTAATATAGCAAAGTTAGCACCACTAGAAACCAGGTTTGTAAATTTTCAGATGTGTAAGTGATTAGTAGCCAGCCTTACTGAGCAACGGTTTTGAGGCTCATGGAAGTGAAGGAGATAGAGGAGCTAAACATAACAGGCTTTCTGTTTAATAGCTGGGGCCTCAGACTGTCCTGCTCTTTAAATATCTAAAACCTATTGACAAAGCACATAGAATTTAGCCTCATTCCAGTATAAAAGAAGAGTAATGGCCTGAAATATGTATCTGTTTTTGAACAAGATCAAAACTAGCTAAAAGTAGACTCACTGAATAATGGTGGGTGGGTATTTGGGACAGAGTGTGCCCCGTGCTCTATAAATCAGAAAGCAGGAAATGTTGGCTGTGGTTCTCTCCACCTGTAAGTTGGGTGAAGAGAGGCCTGATTCGAGTTCCCAACTGCTTACAATTCCCTGAACACTGTTTCACCTTCCGTGTTCCCTCATCCTTCTGTTGAATCCTACTGTTCCCCCACTTCAAATCCAGCTCAGACATTTCCCTCCTGTGGCCTTCCAGCATGGTTAATCGGTCACCCCTCCTCTGTGTGACCTCTCACCCTAGGACAGACCTCTACTGCTGTACTCTGCATGCTGTTTCATAATCTGTCTGTTCACATGCCTGTTCCTTCCACTAGCCCACGAAATCTTCAACAGGAGCTTTGGACCCTACAAGACTGGCTCAGAGTAGATGTTCAGAAAATACCTGTGACTTTGTACTGAACTGAAAATTGGTGAAGCCCTCAAATCTGTCATGGTCGGTCTACTCAGGCTGAGTTTCTCTGGCAGCTATTTCTAAAGCAGATTTGCTGTTGTTGTTGTTGTTGAAAACTCATTGAGTAATTCATCTTAGCTATAGAACAAATGACTCCTGCTTTGCACAGGCCATACGAGCCGAGTGCTAGATTAGACAGTAAAGAAAGTAAATGTCAGAGCAGTAATCTCACACGTCCTGAAGCTGCCATGTTTTATTCTGACCCATTTCAAAACAACTCTTAATTGCTCCGAAAAAAAAAATGTTCCTCCATATTTTTTCTGAACTGGCCTTTCAGGATTGCATTTGGACAGGGGAGGAGTGGGTCTTATCACCTAGACCTTGCTAACCGTTATCCCAGGGTTACAAGCCCTGCCAGGCTGCAATTCTCGTTTATGAGAATATGCACCCTCCCCAACCTCCCCTACAACTCAGACAGGCCATACCTAACGAGCTTCCTTCCTGGGCCTTTGCTTTATGTCTCACCCTCTAGTCTGTGCGTTTGGATCTTGGGCCTGTTTAAGTCCCCCACGTCACCTTGCAAAATGATTAGTATATAGTAGGTGCTTGATATTTCCTGATGTTTTTTGAAAATCAAGTTACTTATGAGCCTCCAATTTCAAATTGAAATTATTTTCTCCATTACAATGAGAGTGAAGAATTTTCCATTCAGCACCAAAGAGTCAAAAAATACCTAAAAAACATTTTTCCTTTGTGTATGAGCATACTGACAACATTGTCGCTGCTATCTGTTGAATGTTTACTCTGTGCCAGGTACTAGTTAGCTTTGAATGCATTGTCTTACTTTTCATAATAACCTGCAAAGTAAGGGTTTTAAAATCAGCTTTTATTGCCATTTGTGATACAGAAGAGATGATTCAGATACTCAACTTCATGCAGCTACTAAATGAGAGAAGCAGGATCTGAACCCAGCTCAGATTCTAAAGCCCAGGTGTTTTCTACTACACCACTCTTCAGTGGACACAGACTACACGCCACCTCTCAATTGTGCCCTGATTCTGTTTACTTGCAAACTCTCCCTCCCCCAGAATTTTGAGGAGAAAATTTATGGACAATTTTTTTAAAAATTCTAAATAACTTTCTTGTCACTGACTGTCAGAGCATCAGGATCTGGAGTTTCAGAAAATGTGGTAAGACCAGTGGGCTTAAAAGCAAGACAGTAGTTTGAGCATTTTATGTAACATGACCCTTTTGTATGGTCTGACGAGTTATTTATTTTTCCTAACTGGGGAGAAGTTGGATGTCTTCCTCAAAGACTCTGACCATGAAGGTGAAATGTTTCACCTCCTTTCCCGATACTGTGTGAATCTGTAACAGTGGGATGTTTGAAGAGCTTTTCGGAGACTATGTTGAAGCCCGGCTGGTTTTCCTTTGTGTTCTAGCTGCTATGTAGGGGGGCCTGGTTTTGTCTTTATTCTCTGGGAAGACAAGCAAACACAGGAAGCCTAGACTGGAAGATCATAAACACCCATGGGAAAGGCAGAGGTCTTTGATCCCTCTGTCCCCCTCACCACCGCACGCAGTCAGCCACGAGGCCCAGCTGCTGCCTGCATCCCGTCGCCACGGTACTCACCACCATCCCTTGCTTGGACGGGCGCGGTAGTTCCTGGTTCATCTTCCCATTTCCACCCTTGTCCTCCTCTGCCTCCAGCATTTCCCACGCAGCAGCTAGCACATTCTTTTAAGAATACAAATCTAAATAAGTGACTGCTCTGGATAAAAACCTTCAAGGATCACATGTACCCTATAAAGATATACAACTATTATGTGCCCATAATAATTTAAAAACAAAAACCTTCGAGGCTTCCCATCACTGTTTAAATCACAGCAAAAATCCTTAAGCAGAACCTTAAGGCCCTTTGCGGTCTGGCCCCTGTCTGCCTCCCTGGCCTCACCTTGCCCTACTCTTCCCTTCTCCTACCCTATAGCCATATTCACAGGTTCTTCTCTTCCACAAAAGTCCCAACTATTCCCTGCATCTGGAATGCCCTCCCTGCTGCCAATGTGCTGGTTAACAGCTTTTGGCTTTCAGATCTTAGCTTACATGCATGTGATTGCCTCATAAGAGACTTTCCCAACTCTCTGAACTAGGTGAGAGATCCCTCTACTGAGCTCTCGTACAGCCTTGTCTGTCTCCTTCATAATCACGTTTTAACTAAATATTTCCGTGGCTGTCTATTTCATGGTTCAGGACCAGGCCTGACCTGCTCACCGCCACATCCCTAGGAGGCAGCACAGCATCTGACACCCAGAAGGACCTTGGCAAGTCTTTGGGAAAAGAATGAAGGAGCCAGGATTCCGGGACTCACCGTGAGGAAGGACCTGACTTCCAGCCCTGGTTGTGCCACTTACTGAGCTGTGTAATCTTGGGCAGGTCATTTAACTTCTCAATTTCCTCATCCATAAAATAGGGATGATGACAACTGCTTTACTTCCAAGGCTGTTGAGAAAACCAAATGATAAATATAGCTTAAAGCAACCTGGAAGCTGCAGAACATTATGCAGATACCATATATTGTATTATTACTCCTTCATATGTGAGTCGGTTACTAGCGGACTCACCAGCCCCAACACCAAAATTTCATGCCTCCTCGCATTCATGGCTTCCAGAGAAGTTCTGAATGGCCAAGGGCCTGCCGGTGCCTATAACTTAGTGGACTCCAGCCAACGGGGGAGTGAGCTGGGGGAAGGGTGTGGGCAGGGAGCCAGCGTTCTCCCTGCCAAAGCAGAATCTTTGCGCGATTTCCCCATGAAAACCCCAAGTCTGTGAAGAGATAAGGAGAATCACATCAGAAAGTCTTGCGCGTAGGTTTTGTGTCAGGGCCAGTACAGTTTCCCACCTGCTTCCATCCTTGGCACCAGACATTCCTAACACTCCTCTCTTCCACTTCTCACTGCTGCCAGTGGCTAAGGGATTCTCTAGGGCAAGCCATCCATCGAGGCCATGATTCCATGACAATTAGCTGAGGGATGATTTGCATAAGATTTCAGTGAAGGAAAAGGCTTAGGTCAGCTGAAGGATGGAAAGGAACATAGCTAATCTGGCCTCTTAGGGTCCCTTTTGGTAAGCAGACTGGAGTCATGACAGATCAGATCTGAAAGACAGTGCTGGTGGTTGTTCAAAGGAGAAAGGTGGAAAGAGGGGGATTGGAATAAGAAACAGCACAGCCGTTCATTTGCTGCATAGCAAATCACCACAAACTTAACAGCAGTTTCCGTGGATCAGAACTCCAGGCTCCGTGTCTCCCAAGCTGCAGTCAAAGTGTCAGCAGGGCTGAGTCTCGTCTGAGGCCGATGTGGTTGTTGGCAGAATGCATTTTCTTGCAGCTGTGGAACTCAAGCATCTCACTTCCCCAAGGCCAACAGGAAAGAACGAGTCTCTGACTCTACACTCCCTTCTTACTTACTTACTTGACTTACTTCCAGGGCTTACCTGATTGGGTGAGGCCAACCCAGGGTCATCTCCCTGTTGATTAATTTAAAGTCAACTGATTAGGGACTGTAAGGTCCCCTCACCTGTACTATATTTGTTAGAAGCAGGTTACAGGTCCCTCCTACAACTGAGAGATTTGAGTCTACCTGAGACATGAGACAAGATGGCATGGCTGTTGTTGGAGACATGGCTGGAACCATACAGCACAAATTGGAGAGCAGAGAAAGTTGGCCCACAGAGAGAGACAATGACGGGGCAAATGCACACAGGAACACTGGTTTCCCTGCGGCATTCCACACTCCAATTCCTGTCCTTCTTCAGGCCAAGCTGCATGACTACCCTTCATCCACAAGACATCCTTGTTTCCTTAATCAAATTTCTTCCTTTCCATCCTTCAGCTGTGACCTAAGCCTTTTCCTTCATTGAAATCCTTGTTTCCTTAAATCAAATTGAAGAAGGACTGGTGAGGGGTAGGGGATTGCATAAAAGTGTGCACGCCAGAGATAGAAATCATGGAGGCCATTCAAAAATTCTATGTACCACACTTTCCCTTTGCTAAGCTGTGTGTGTGTGTGTGTGTGTGTGTGTGTGTGCGCGTAACAGAAATCAACTTGCTCCAACTCACCTTAGCAAAATCAGGGGAATTTGATTTAAGGAAACAAGGATGTCTTGTGGATGAAGGGTAGTCATGCAGCTTGGCCTGAGGAAGGACAGGAATTGGAGTGTGGAACGCCACAGGGAAACCAGTGTCCTTGTGTGCATTTGCCCCGTCATTGTCTCTTTCTGTGGGCCAACTTTCTCTGCTCTCCAATTTGTGTTTTATGGTTCCAGCCATGTCTCCAACAACAGCCATACCATCTTGTCTGATGTCTCATGTAGACTCAGTCTCTCTCTCTCTTCTCCCCTCCCTACCCAGTTCCAAATTCTCAGAGAAGGAATCTTGGACCACCTGCTCATCTCTAGTGTGGTCAGCTGTGGCCAGAGTAGACAGGACACATACTACAAACATGGCCGCTGAGAATCCATCCGTGGTGACCATGCAGAGAGGGGAGGATGCAGCCAGTTCCCAGAGAAAGGGGCTCAGGTCCCATGAGATGTTCACTGCACGGTGTCAGGCATTGTCACCAGTGGCCAGTATGTGCGTACTCAACATCATCTGGTACATAATTTCGTAGCAAGGTCCTTTGGTTAGCAGCGGAGGGAGCAGAACAAGACACGTTCCATAGTGCCCCACAGGCAGTACCATGCACTGCATAAACGAGGGACTTGTTTGCAGCCAGAAGTGACTCTTCCTGTCAAAAGGAGTTTGCAACAATGTTCCCATCACCCCAGCACTTAGAAGAAGGCTGATCCCACAGAAAGGATCCAGCAGCTGCAGAGAATGCGATCCAGGCGCAGAGGGCCCAATTTAGAGACAGAGCCCAGCAGCATCTCACAAACCTTTTTTAGAAATGGCTGCGAAAGAGCTGCTTTGAGCAAGTACTGAAAGCAAAGAAGGACTGGGTAATCAAAAGCCCTGAGGGAGGAAGGGAATGTTCCAGCACAGACTGTACTGCTCATGTTCTGATAAAAAAAAGTGAGACACACAAAAGATAATCCAGATAGAGCCAGTACTTTAACCTCTGACATGCTGCTTCAGAGCTCTTACCAAATCTTACTTCTCAGAAACTGGTATCAGAATACTTCCTGTGTCTTACAGTTGCTTTATGTAAGTGCATGCAGTGATGTGTAAACCAGGCCTGCTCCTTACCCCAGGGCGTGGGTGCTTACCAGCAAATCCTTCAGTGGTCTTCATATAGTTCAAAGCTAAAGGCTGACATATTTGCATAAATATGCATACCTGAACCAGGCGGTCTCTACTCATGACCAGGGCTGATCAAGCCAGGTAAATACTCCCCAGCCCCAAGTACTTCAAGATTTTGGTGTCCTGGAGGCTTATTTATGTCTGGGTGTTCTACATGTTACAAAGGGATTCTCAAAAGGGGGGATTTGACGTGGCTCGTGTTACAATCCCACTAGATTGTGGGCTCCTGGATGACAGGGGCCAGGGTCTAGTCATCTCTGTGTCACGGTGCCAGCACAGATTAGATCCTCAAAATACATCTATTGAATGAAAAAAAAATAACTTATAATTGCCATATTGTATAATTGCTGTAATTATAATCTGCTGTCTTTCCCAGTAGATTGTGACCCTCTAAGAACCACACCATCCAATACAATCTCCATTAGCCACATGTAGCTTTTTAAATTTAAATTTAAATTAATTCAAATTAAATAAAATTAAAAATCCAGTTTCTTTGTTACAACAGATACATGTCAAGGGCTCGATAAGCAAGGTGGCTAATGGTACCAAATAGAACTTTCCTGTTATGACAGTAAGTTCTGTGGGACAGCACTGTTCTGGAATGTGGAAGATTTGTCAGTATCCCTCATGGAACCTGTACCAAGGATCGTATAACATTGTGTCCAACTACCGTCTATTGAGCTAATGACAGTTACTCTCTTCTGGTAAATCTCAGTCTAGTCTTCAATTTCACACAGAGATCTTGCTTGGGTTCTACTTACTCTACGCTCCTGAGACCTGGGCAAACGTCTGTCTTACCAGATTCTGCTTCATATAGAAATGGCCCGTCCTGTAGGTAAGGTTCTGCAGCCGGGCAGCAAAGCCCATGACAGCAGGAATGGGCTGTGATAAATCTCTGCACCTCCCATATCCAGCTGTATGGTTGTCAGAGTGAAGACTCTCAGTCGCGTTCATTGAAGAAAACCAAACAGGGAGAGTTCATTGCAGGTCTGTTACAAGTCCATGATAGGGTAGGGGTGAATGGTCTGGGCTGTCTTGGAAGGAGGGCAGGACTCCTACTGGGACATGATTCACATAAAATACAAGCATGAGGGCCCTTATATTTAACTGATGTCTGGTTCCTCCAGACATACATCCTAGGTTTAGGGAAAGTTTTCATACTTTTTGGCTTCTTCATTCTCAACTCCTTACATTTCTAATAAATTTTTTTCCTTTTATTGTACTTTTAGAAATACAAAAATTGCAGAGAAATCTATAGCAGACATCTTAATTTGTATTCAGAAGGTTCCTGACAGGAAATATATGGCAAAGGAGTAAGCAAGGAAAATTGCAAGAGACACTGCTGTACCCCAAGGGTTGGAATAAACCTTGGTACCGTCATGCACTGCATCATCACATTTGGCTGACAACGGACTGCGTGTGCAAGGGGGCCCTACAACATTATAATGGAGCTGAAGAATTCCTGTCGCCTAGTGATATCATAGTAGTTGTAAAGTCATGCAACACATTAATCACCTGTTTGTGGTGATGCTGGTGTAAACAAATCTACTGCGCTGTCAGTCTTATAAAAGTATAGCACATACAATTATGTATAGTACGTAATACTTGATAATGATAATAAACAACTATGTTACTGGCTCGTGTATTTATTATACTACATTTAGTGTACTCCTTTTAGTTATTTAAAAAAAAAGTTAACTGTAAAACAGCTTCAGGCAGGTCCTTCAGGAGATACTCCAGAAGAAGGCATTGTTATCATAGGAGATGACGGCTTCATATGTGTTATTGCCCCTGAAGACCTTTTAGTGGGACAAGAGTTGGAGGTGGAAGACAGTGATGTTGATGATCCCAACCCTGTGTAGGCCTAGACTAATGGGTGTGTTTGTGTCTCCCTTTTTAACAAAAAATAATTAAAAATTTTAAATTTAAACTTACTTTTAAAATTAAAAATTTTAAAAATAAAAAATCTTATAGAATAAGGATATAAAGAAAGAAAATATTTTTGTACAGCTATACAAGGTGTTTGTGTTTTTAGCGAAGTGTTTCTCTTTTCCCTTATGATTTGGAAGTCTTTCTATATGTAAAATGTGGTTTGCAACCTAAGACTCCTTAGCTAGCTCAGGAGGAGGTTTTGCAAATATCTGAGTCAAGAACCTAACAGGTGCAAATATCCTCAAGGGGAAGGAAAAGGCCAACCAAAGGCAAGGTGGTATTTGCTCACATCAGTTAAGGAATTTTCCCCCAAATATTGGAGATTACCAGGTAAGTCTATAAAAATCAAAGGGGGAAACCATTACATTAAAGTAGGGTCGACAGCTCTTCCCTGAGTTACTGTCCCCTGGCTCCGAATGCATTGCCTCACAAGGGGAAATCGTCACTGTTTTCAGCTTTGGCTGTTCTGACTTGGGGAAGTACTGCATGATGCGTCAATGCTGTCGGGGAGACAGATACGTGCAGCATTTTAAGCCACTAAGGTGCGTGAACTAAATCCTTAAATTGCCTCTCAGGAATAACTGCTTGAGGACAGGGCTCTTTCTGAAAACGTGAGCTCTGGTGACAAATTTTACTCAACAGATTGCTACACCTTGTTTTAGAAAATGCTTCTAAAGGTAGCAAAATAATTTACATGAGGATACACTCTATCTGGGGAGAGGTGAGGGAGATTATGTCCGCCTCTCATTGTTCGCCCATGCAAACTTTCTTATATTTCTGCTATGTGGTCCAGGCACTGGACAAAGTCCTGGGCACACTCCATTAAACACAGTACCTGCTCTTGAAGAATTCACAGTCTGACAGGGGAGCAGTATGTATAAACCAATGGTTAAAATACCTGACAGTGTTAGGTGCTGAGGAATGGGCAAAAGGTTATGAGATCATAGAAGGAGCAACCAACCACCCAGCTCCTTCCAGACTCAGCTCAGAAATCACCCCACCCCCATGTCTGTGCTCCATCCTTCTCTCTCCACTTTCCGCATTACATGGCACTATCTGCTCCTGTGTCTCTGTCTCCTCGAAAAGACTTTAAGCCTGTTTTTCTCAACTTTGGTATTATTGACATTTTGTGGCAAACAATTTTTTGATGGCGGGGAGGAGGAGCTGTCCTGTACTTTGTGGAATGTTTAGCAGCTTTCCTGACCTCTGCCCTGCATCCCTGCCTCTGTGTGTGCTACTGGCCTCTACATCAGGAGCACATGCATGCACACTAGTTATGACCAAAAATGTCCCCAGAGTTTGCCAGAGGTCCCCTTAGCAACAAAATCACCCTGGTTGAGAATCCCTGCTTTAAGCTCTTCCAGGGCAGCAACCACATTTTCTTCATCTCTGAATTCTTGGTGCCCAGGACATGCCTGGACTGGGAACCAAACAGAAGTTTGCTTGGAGGAATGACAGAACATTCTATGTGAGAAGCTATCTGATTGGATCTTGAAGGATGAAAATGAAGAATGTGTGCCAGCATTTTCCTACAGAACTTTCTGTAATGATGGAAATGTTCTTTCTGCGTCTGCACTTTCCAGCACTGTAGCCTTTGAGCACTTGAAATATGTGACCGAGGAATTGAATTTTTTATTTCATTTAGTTTTAATAACTTTAAATTTAAACTTCAAAGGCTGCACGTGACTAGAGGCTCCATCTTGGATAGCACAGCTCTAAGCATTCAGTAGCCTGGCCCAGTGGAAGCAGTACTCACCTAATGTGAGTTTGGGTTTGGATGGTTTCCCCTATAATTCAAAAATATATTTACATTTCCAGTTTCTCCAACCATTATCCAAGCCTAAAGCAATACATTTTGGAATAAATTAAGTATTACCATGCTTCACTCTCTAGAGACGATAAAAGAGACTGATCCCACCCATGACAAAGCAACCTCAGACGCTATTACTGAGGAGCTTTAAGACAGATGCTGGTGAAATTCTCAGAATCACCCCATTTATTTAAAAGAAGCCCATCCATTTATGCTTCTACGCTTATACAAATAATGCATATTGAGAGCCTTCCAGATGCAATTGTTCAATGAGATCACAAAAAAAAATGCAAAACAACCAGAGAGAAAAATGTGTCCACAACTAACTATGATACACGGATGGAGAGCAATAATGGAGTTGTGTGTGTGGTACAACGAGGATACAGAGGAGAAAGCTTGACAGCAGTGCTGTCACTGAACTGAGTTTTAAAGTTTGAGTAAGAATTAACTGAGTCAGTTTTCTAAATGTATTCAAACAACTACCACACACACAAAAAATCACTTGGAGGCTTGTTAAAAAATGAATTCTCAAGCTTCTTCCCTGGAAACTCCTGGTATAGAACTTCGAGTGTTGCAGTTTTAGCAACATTGCTGGCAAATATTAGAAATGGGAGTAAAGAGGATGAGGCCAGTAATTCCCAAGTGCTGATAGGAACAATATCAAGTCTTATTATAATAATGCTTCCGATAGCTGAAATGTATCAATATATCACAGTTGCCATTTATTAGATGGCAGGAGTTTGAAAAATAAAAGAATGAAAGAGAAATGAAAGCAAACCATAAACCCACCATTGAGACCTAATCATTGTCTGATATTTTTGATAAATATTCCATGCATCTTTTTCTTTGTGTACACCCACACACACTCTAACACAAAATTGGAATAATACTGTACTGATTCTATTTTTTAAATAAACTTTTTTATTTTAGAATAATTTTAGATTTAAAGAAAAATTGCAAAGATAGGACAAAGAGTTCTCATATACCCCACACCCCTTTTCCCCTATTATTAACATCTTATATTAGTACGGTGCCTTTGTCACAATTAATGTACCAATATTGGTACATTATTGTTGATAAAAATCCATTCTTTATTGCGGTTGCCTTCGCTATTATCTAACGCTCTTTTTCAGTTCCAGGATCAGATCTAAGACACCATGTTACATTTAATTACCGTGTCTCCTTAGGCTTCTCTTGGTTGTGACAGTTTTTCAGTTTCTTCTTGTTCTTGATGACCTTGACAGTTTTGGGGAGTACTGGTCAGACTTTGTGTAGAATTTCCTTCAATTGAGATTTTTCTGCTGATTTTCTCATTATTAGACTTGGAGCTATCTGTTTTGGCTTGAATTATATTTTAATTTTGGTTAAATCTTAAATTACAAAAAAGAATAAAGAATAATATGATAAACACACATGTATCTTCAATCAAAGAATTGACGGTTTTTATCATTTTTGTGATTTTTTTATTCATTTTTTAAAACCGGTAGAATTGAAATAAAATTCCCTTTATTCAGCATCCCTCCCTGCCTCATAGAGGCGACCTCTGTCTTGAATTTAGTGTGAAATCTCTCATTTCTACTTTTTCCTTTTATGTGCATACATGCACACCTAAAACCCAGGAAAATATATGGTATTTATGTGCATTTTAAATTTTTTCCCATGAATGTCATCATATACCCATCATTCTGAACTTGATTTTTTTTTCACTCAACCTTGTTTTTGAGGCCAATTCATGCAGATCTACATAGTCCTAGCCAGTGTATTTCTTCTGATTGCTATATAGTATTCTATAACTACCATATAATCTATTTAGTCCCTTCTTGTACACGAGTACAAGAAATTCTCTAAATTATTATAGAAAGGTAAAACTGCCGTTTTCTAGGGGATAGACTTCCCATTATGATAGAACCAGTTCACACTCCTAGCAGCAATATTTAAGAATTTGTTTTTCCACATTCTCAACAGTATTAACTGGCATTAACTGTTTAATTTTATACAAACTTATAAGAGTGAAATTAAATCCCATAGGTGTTTTATTTTGAAATTTCCTTACAGTGGCGAACTCAAGCATCGTCTCACATATTTATTACTTATTTGGTTTCCTTTACTGTGAATTGCTTGTTCATTTTCTTTGGCCCATTTTTCAGTTGGGTGTTTTTGTCTTTTTTTCTCATTAACTTAAAAGTGCTTTTTTAAAAAACATATTTTGGATAATAATTCTTTTCCTGCTGTATATGTTACAAATATACTGTTCTACAGAGGAAACGGAGGGTAAAAAAGCCCACAAATTTTCTGTTCTAGTTGGCAGTTTGTCTTTTAGCATTGCTATTGATTGTCTCATTTGTCATTCAGAAGTTTACATTTTGACAGTCAAAGTTACCAGTCTTTTCCTATATAATTTATGCATTTTGGTATATTGCTTAAGAAGGTTTGTCCCTACTTTAATATCTTAAAGATATTCCCTATATTTTCTTGTATTTGTTACTCGTTTTTCATGTTTAAATCTTTAATCTACACGAAATCTTTTTTTGTTTTTCATGTAAAATAAGGATCTAGTTTTCTTTCTGTAGGAAGCCTAGTATCCCAACACCATTTATTGAATAGTTCACCCTTTCCTCTCTAATCTATAATGCCAGTTCCATTAAATGACATGTCTGTGTATGCAGTGACTTGTTTCTGGGATTTCTAATCTGTTCAATTGATCTTTTATCTATGACTCAGCCAAAACCACACTGTTTTACTTAATTAGCTTTATGATACACTTTGATACCTGGTAGAATAAGCAATCCTTTCTTGTTACTCTTTTTCAGAGCTGTATCAGGTATTTTTGGACTTTTTTCAGGAAACTATGTTAGGATTTATAATGAAATTGCACTGAAATTATAGACCCATTTGGGGGAGGATTATTATCTTTACCGTATCGAGTCTTCGTCTTGATGAGCACAGTTTATCTATTTATTAAGGTCTTCTTATATGTTCTTCAATGTAGTTTTGAATTTTTCTCATCAAAAACATTTACAAATTTTTTGTTTTATTTACTGTTAGATTCCAAATTACTCTCATTGCTAAATTTGATTATTTTTACAATTTTTTTGTGTAAATACTGGCTTGTAGGAATGCTATTGGTTTTTTAAAGTAGTTTTATATGATTTGTCTGTGGAATAATTTTATTAGGTCCGTAGAATCTCTTAGACTTTACAGACAAACATACCATGAAGAAATAATGATAATTTTGTCCCTTCCTTTTTGATCCCTAAGTCTCTATTGCTTTATTGGCTAGAGCCTCTAGCATAGTACTGATAACAGCTACGACAATAGATTCCTTTATATTGTTCCTGACTTTAATGGAAAAGTTTCTAACCACTTATTTTATGACACATGGTAAAATTTATTATATAATATAGGTTTTTGTTAAATGCCTTTTTTCGCACCAATCATATTCAAGTTTCCTTCTATTCATACTTTGCCAGGAATTGTCTTTTTAAATCACAAATGAGTATTACATTTTTCTGAGTGCTCGGTCTGTACCTATCGCAGTGATCATATGGATCATCTCTCTTAATCTGCTGTCTGGTAAATTGCATGCAGAGATTTTCTAAAGTTAAGCCTTCTGTATTCCTAAGCTAAATCATGCTTGCTCTTATTTTTAAAACATATTCTTCTATACTGCTAAACTGGCTTTCCTAATATTTTACTTAGATTTTTTTATGTCTATGTTTACAAGTGAGGTTGGCATGTCGTTTTCTTTTTTATACTGTCTTTGACTGGTTTTGGAATCACATTATATTGTCCCATAAAATATTTGTCTTTGTCTATTATCTGGAACAGTTTGTATAAGATGGGAATTATCTGTTCTTTGGTAAAACTCAGCTGTAAATCTTTCTGGTTCTGTTTCCTTTTTAGGGAGGACATTTTTGACTACTGATGTAATCTCTTGTTATTTTGTTATTACCATATTCACAGTAGGTAACAGTCATACAGTGCCAAGCTCCCTTATAAACTAAGCATTTCAACAATCAATACTCATTAAATCGACAAACAGTCTTATGAGCTAGGTGAAATTATTAGCATTTATCTGAGGAAACGGAGGAAAATGGATTAGTTAGCTTGCTCGAGCTCCCTATAAGTTGCAGAGCCAAAATCTAACCCAGGCAATCAGGGTTCTGGTTGCAGAATCTATACTATTAATCACCACATTATAAGAGGTTTTTCCATTTTTTTCTTCTGTAAAATTTGTTAATTTACATACTCCTAGAAAATCAGATCTTTGTCTCAAATTTTTAAAATTATTGGCATAGGGTGGTTATATAGTATTCACATGATTCTGAAGCCTTTACTGAATGTTTTTTTATTCCTAATATTGTTTTATTTGTGCCTTCTCTTTTTAAATTCATGAGTTTTGCTAAAACTTTATTCCACTCATTTAACCCTCAAAAATCCAGATTTTAGTTATAAGATGTCTGGGATTTGCTTTAAAATAATAAAGTAGTAGAAGAGTGACTGGGAGTATTTATGAAATAAGATTGGCCATAATATAGCAGTTATTGAAGCAGGGTAAATAGGGTTCATTATACCATTCTCTACTTTCACCCACGTTTGGAAATTTCCACAATAAAAACTAAACAAAAATATAATAATCAGATTTTTTTCCTGTTTAATAATTTCTATTAGATTTAAGAATTCATGTTATTACTGATTAATATATGATTTTATCTTTATTTTCTAATTCTTTCTTTGGGGTTTTCTCTATTGTTCTTTAGCTTCTTTCAGTTAAGTGCTTAGTTAAATAATTTTCAGTCTTGTTTTCTAGTATGCCACATTTGACACTACAAATTTAACTTTACCCTACAAGTTTTTAATTATATATTGCTGTTTTCTGATTTTTAAAAATTTTCCAGTATGATTTCCTTTAAGCCACAAACTATTTAGGACTCTTTCTATCAATGTGTCTATATGATATAAATTATTTGGAATTTGTGGAGACTTGCTTTGTGCCTACTATTACATCATGTTTACTAACTACTTTTTCAAATAATCTACATAATTTCTAATGATCTTATCTTTTTGATCAGTTTTTAAGAGACAAATGTTAAAGTCTCCTTCTTTAGTTGGGGATTTAAAAAGTTGGTAAATTTCTCTTTGTAATTCCCTGTTTTATTTTTATATTTCAAAACTATGTTAATCTATGTGTACCTATTCATGATTGCTGTATCTTCTTGGGCTTTTTTCTTTTGCTACTTTCACAGATATGTAATATCCTTCCTTACTTTTAGCCTTAAGTTCTATTTTGTCAGATACCAATATTGCTATCCCAGATTTATTTGGCTATTAATTCAAAGAATAGTCTCCTTCAGTATCACAGGGGGAATTGGTTCCAGGACCTCCTACTATACTGAAATCCACACATACTCAAGTCCTGCAGTCATCCCTGCAGAACTTGAGGATATGAAAAGTCAGCTCTCCGTAAGTGCGGGTTTCACATCCCACAAATACTGCATTTCCCGCCTGCATTTGATTGGAAAAAACCTGAGTATCGGTGGACCTGTGCAGTTCAAACACATTGTTCAAGGGTCAACTGTGTATCTTTTCCTATTTTTTTCCTTACTTACAAACTTTCTATGTTTTTCACTCTGGACGTGTCTCTTATATAGAATATATAAATGCATTTTTTAGATCCAATCTCACGGTCTCCAATAACTGAAATTAGTTTTTTTACATTTATTAAGATTGTATTTGTACATCTACCATCTTATTTGGTATTTTCTATTTATCATATTTTTCTCCTTTGCTTCTCTTCTTTTTTCTTGTCCTCTATTGGATTAATAGTAGCCTGTTAAATTAAATAAGCAGAAAGCCATTAGCCTGAGTCTGTCTTCATAGTTTGAGCTCCTATGTAACAAATGGCAACCTAGCTTAGTATACATACAAAGTGCAACCTAACTAGGAGTACAACTGACCCTTGAATAACACAGGTTGGAACCACTGGATCCATTTATACCTGAGTTTTTTTCCACCTCTGCCACCCCTGAGACAGCAAGACCAATCCCTCCTCTTCCTCCTCCTCCTCAGCCTACTCAACATGAAGACATTGAGGATGAAAACCTTATGATAATCCACTTCCACTTAATGAATAGTAAATATATATTCTTTTCCTTATGATTTCCTTAATGACATTTTCTTTCTCTAGCTTACTTTATTATAAGCATCAATTTGTAATACATATGACATGCAAAATCTGTGTGAATCAACTGTTTATGTTATCAATAAGATCAACAGTAAGCTATTAGTAGTTAAGTTAAATGAGAATTTTCCACCGCAATGGGGTCGGTGCCCCTAATTGCCATATTATTCAAGGGTCAACTGTATATTTTTGTAACAAGTAGCCAGATTTCAGCCAATCACAAACAACCTAGTTCAGCCAATCACAGCTAGCTATTGATATCAGATCATGACCAAATAAGGCAAAAGCCTCTCTGTAGCCAACCAGGTGATTTCTCCACCTTACTTCAATGTTTGGCCTATAAGCTTGCTGCTCACACTCTCCTGGAACCACTTCTGGTTCTGTCTGCTGCCAGATTGATTCTTGTTCAAATGAGCTTTGTTAAATTTAATTTTTCTAAAGTTCTTTTAATAATCCTTTCTTTTCTTTTTTTTTCTTTCCACTGAATTCAAAGTTAAAGATGGTGTCTTTATTCTTTCAGAAAATAATCACATTTTTAACTTTATTATCTTCTCATCAAACATAAAGTTAATATCTCTAACCTCCTTCCTAACAAGATAAAGACTTGAGTCCACTTTAGCTTCCCTCTAAATGCTTTCATCTCGCTTGTGTCACTCGCATGTGTTGTCCATGTTGATTTATAACCTTTTATTACCAGGAAAAAACATTTTTTTTTTAAACAGACAGTAGAATTTACCTTTTCTTTTTTTTTTTTTCACTATTGCCCGTGATGACAGACAATACAATTTAGATTTATAACATATTTTACTGATTTATTTGCTCATCCTTCCTTTATTCAATAGGTTTATTTTCTGTCTTGCTGAAGTACATTTTTAGTAGTTCTTTCACAGAGGTCTGCAGGCAATAAACTCTCTTATTATATTTGAATTTTTAAATTTATCACTCATTTCTGAAAGATCATTTAGCTTCACATAAAGTTCTAGCTTCATTATTCTTTTCTCTCAGGACTTTAAAGATATGATCCCATTTTTTTCTCATCTGTTCTGATAATGTTAAGCCTCCAGTTAGTGTAATTGCTTCTTTGCAGGAAGTCTGCAAGTCTGCGTTTCTTTTTTGAAGTCTTAAGATTTTCCTGTTGTATTTGATGTTCTGCAATTTTAACACAATGTATTCGATATAAAACTTTATTATTTATCCTACTTGTGATTTTTTTTAATTTTAAGAAATATGTTTCAATGTAGGAACACTTGTAAGCATTAGCTCTTTAAAAATTGCTTCCTACCTCATCCTCCGTATTTCCTTTCTGGAACATCTACCAAATGTTTGGTGGCTGTCTACTTTTACACTGCATGTCTACCTCTTTGTACTGCAGTCTATGTGATTTCCTAAAGTCTGCCTTCCAATTTATTAGTACTAATTTTCTGTTCATGTTTTTAGTCTACTGCTTAAAAAATCTATTGAAATTTTCATTTCTATCATTTACCTTTTCATTTTTAGAATTTCTACTGGATTCTTTTTTTTTCAATCCACCAATTCTTTTTCACGATTACTTGGAAAACTAGATTAGATCCTCACTTTAAACTATGATATAGAAGGATTTACAGAGTTAAATGAAAGGAAATTTAAACCAAAAAGAAGTAATATTTCTCAAATCTCTAGATGAAGACAGATTTTCTATGCTTTAAATTCAAGTTCTTCTTTCATAATTTTGAAGGAAATAGTGATAATTTGAATATATCAACTCTAAATGTCTGTGTCTAAAAAAGCAACATAAACAAAATTTGAAAGCCAGTAGTAAATTGGGAGACATAGCTACAGATGGATGACAAAGCGTGACTATTTTTAAAACACAAAAGCCTCACAGAAGTTGATTTAAAAAAACACAAACAAAAATTACAAATGACTACTAAACAGTATCAAATTATTTCTCTTTACTAATAAATGCATACTAATAAAAACATTAATCTAGCATCTATAGCAAAAATTTTTTATTTTAATGGGAATATGCAGTTTACTAGGGTGCTACTGTGAGAGCCTAAGACGAGATTTTTTTTAAAAAATAGCAATATACATACCAAGCACCTTAAAATTATTCTAATTTTTTGACTCAGTAATTTCACTTTTAAGGATCTAACCCAAGGAACCAATCCCAACTACCTGGGGGAAAAAAAACCTTTATGCCATATTTTTATAGCACAGATAAATTGGGAACAGCCTAGAGATACAATAAAGAGGGGAGAAAATAATTTGTCACATCTGGGCAGTAAAATATTCAGTCGTTAAAACTTTCTAAAATTTTTTTAATAAAATAGAAAAATACATATGCCATAATCATAAAAATAAAGTATATAAAACTATATACGTATGGTACAACTGAAGGACTAGAAGAAAAATATATATCAAAGTGTTAACAGTATACACTTCTGGGTAGTAGCTGTATTGGTGATTTTTTTCCTACCTCTTTATTCTTTTCCATACCTTCCAAATATTCCATAATGTACATCTGTTATTTTTATAATTTTTAAATTAATGATTTTAAAAATTCTCAATAAATTGGAAGGATCTTGACCCAGTCATAAATTCTTCAGGCCTTTTCATCTTCTCTGCCTTCAAAATAAGTCCTTTCGTCATCTTTTTAGTAAAGGCCGTTGGGTTATTCTTGACCAGACAGCACTGGGTCACATGAAAGCGCAAAGCAGGTGAATCTGAGCAACAAAAGGCATTTGACAACAGCTCTCCAAAGCTGTTTACATTTCATGTCTCAGATCTTGAAGTGTGTTAGAAAAATTTAAAAGTAAATTTTTCCATGGGAAATTGCTAACTCAGAACCCAATATTTAAAGGTTATGACATCTGTAGGTAAATAGTTTTGGTCAATGGAAAGCTTAAGACTAAAAATAGACTTACTTTAATCAAAAATCAAAGAACGACTTACTGGTGAAGGAAATTGTGTCAATTTGGGTCCCCCAAGAAGTAGACAAGACAGAATGAGATATTCCAGAGATGTATTGGGAGAATCACATGTGAAGGATACAGGTGAGAGAAAGTAGGAGTTAATAGGGCGAGTCTTAAGACCTCGATGCCAGTCCGACATCCATGAAAGGAGAGAGGAAAGGAAGGAGGTTAATACGAAACTACGATGCAGCTGAGAAAGCCTTGGTCACATGAAAGAGGGTTCCCCTATCAAAGACTGCCTGATGGTGCAGTCCCATGTTGGGCAGCAACAACCTAAATTATTGCCTCTGCTGTGCTCAGTCAGGGGCTGGCAACAGCCTGGGGAGGGCATGGTCTCAACATCACCCCTGTGGGGATCCTGAAGGTGTAGCACTTAGACACTGTCAGCCAACATGTTCCTTGCAGAAGGTTCTTTTAAAGGAAGATCTGATTGAGGCACCTCCATAGTGGCCACAGAAGTGTATTTAAAGTATACTTTCTTCCAGAATTTCCTTCCCACACCCCAAAAGAAAAGCTAACGCAGAAAATCTTCTCTACAATAGAGCAAGTGATTGTTTATACCTAGAGAAAATATTAAGCTTTCCTTTAAGCAGAATTACAGAATTCAGAATCCAGTGCATGTCCGACATAATATGCACCCATGAATATTTGTGAACTAAATTGTATCATTTGATTCTTTTCCTTTCATCAGGTATAATAATAAGATACTCTCCATTAAAGCTAGATACTTTAGATTTATCTAATCTAACATTGTTAGGCATTTTTACAAGTAGATACTACAAGGTTAAGAGAGGTTAAGTAACTTGTCCAAGGTCATATAACTACTAAGTGGCAGTTCTAGGGTTCAAATCCAGTACCTCCCTGAAATCTGGAATATGCGCCCTCTCCTCTTTGTCCTTGGTGGCTTTAATAAGAAAATCTATTTAATGTGAGTGCGAGGTGGCAATCACATAATGTGAGAGCTGAAATGGATTTTAGATAACGAGACCAGTAGTTCTCAACCCAGGCTGAACATCAGAACCATCTGGAGAACTTTAAAAATATTCAGATGATCAGGCCTCATCCCAGACCAGTTAAGTCACTATTTTAAGGGGTGGGCCCAGGCATCTGTATTCTTTTCTAAAGCTTTTTAATGTGGGAAGTTCTAATATTCCCAAGGCTGAGCACCACTGGTCTGGTCTAACCCCTTTTCATATTACAGATTGGGTAACTGAGTCCCGGGAAGGAAGTTATCACCTCCAACACCTAAACATGTTGGAAAAAGGAGCTCAAATGAAGATTTCTAAGTCCTGTGGTGCCCTCTGGGAGTTTTTTTAAATTGACTCTTTTACCACTATTTGTTGCTCATGGCCAAGGTGAAGAACTCTGCTCACACAACAGTCCGTCAGTGCCCCCGTGTGGGATAAAATGGTAAGGACTCATTCGTTACCTCCAGCAGTACTTGGCAAATAAGAGGGTGGGCAGCTCTATAGACCTCCGTATCGCCTAATCAAAATGCAGCACGTAGGCCGGGCGCGGTGGCTCACGCCTGTAATCCTAGCACTCTGGGAGGCTGAGGAGGGTGTCTCTACTAAAAAATAGAAAGAAATGATCTGGACAACTAAAAATACATAAATAGAAAAAATTAGCTGGGCATGGTGGTACATGCCTGTAGTCCCAGCTACTCAGGAGGCTGAGGCAGGAGGATCACTTGAGGCCAGGAGTTTGAGGTTGCTGTGAGCTAGGCTGACGCCACGGCACTCTAGCCCAGGCAACAGAGCCAGACCCTGTCTCAGAAAGAAAAAAAGAAAAAAAATGCAGCACGTAGACTTACAGTGATGCTCTACATCACCCTTGTACTTGGATGGAAGAAAACATCAACACAAAAACAAAAACCACCCCCCTGAACTGCAGCCATGTCTTGCCTCCAAAGACTTGCTATATAATGCCAACTTTAAATCATATAAGGCACTCCCTCATATTAGAACTCTGAGAGAGATTTTTTAAACCTTAAGAGTCTCTTTCGTTAAGGCAGCAGAGTCTTGTGGTTCATCTCACAGGTTTTGCAAGTCAAACAAACGCGAGAACAAATTCTAGCTCCACAATTTATTAATCCCGTAAACTTTGGTGAATCACATGGCATCTTTAATCCTCAGTTTTACCATCTGTAAAAGGGTCATTAAAGCCAAATGCATACAGTTGTTACCGAGATCAAGCGTGAAGTGTTTGCCTGGAGCTTATTAACACCCCTGCTCCCCTTGTCCCCAAGGAGGACCCGCTGCTGTCCCCACCACTCTTTGCCGCAGCCTTCCACATCACTTTTCCTCGGCAAGCAGAATTTGGAGCTCTGATCTTTCCGTCATCAAAATATCTTTTGCATGTAGCCATATTCTCATTCCTGGGGCATTCCAGTGTGAAAAGGGAGAGAGGACGAGGAGCCAGAAAAGGAGACTGAGCATGCGTGACCAATGCAGGAGGAGACCAACCAGGAGAGTGCGTTATCCTACAGGCCAAGAAAAGAGTGTCCCAGAGGGGGAATGATCGATTGGGTTGGGCGAGATGAGGACTGAGAGCTGACTACCGGATTTAGCAAAGCGGGGGTCATCGGTGGCTTGGACTAAGGCAATTTTGATGTAGTGGTTGTGATGAAATTCTAACTAAAGAATTGGATACCTCAAGTACAGACTCCTCTTTTGAGATGTTTTTCTGTAAAGAGGAGCAAAGAAATGGGGTGGTAGTTGGAGGGGGAAATGGTTTCCTTCTTAAGATGGGAGAAACAACAGCATATTTATAGTGTCAATGGGAATGATCCCGTAGTGACAGAAAAACTGATGATGCAGAAAGGAGAAAGAGGATGGCTAGAGCAGCAGCCTTCATAGGTCAGAGGGAACGGGATTCAGTACGGAGCCTTACAGGAGCACAGATTGGTGTATTTACAGTAACGAGCGGAGGGCCGGGCGGGGCCTATGGGCACAGATGCCCTCAGGTGAAGGAAGATGCAGAGCCTGTGAAAGTTCTCTTCTGATAGCTTCTGCTTTCTCATGAGTAGAAAACAAGATCATCACTAAGAGTAGCTGCTATTAAGTGAAATAAAGTCCCATGAAGAGAGCAAGTCATAAGTTCAGATTCAGAACAGAACTCAAAGACTGGTGGTGATATGGTCCAATGGGTAAGAGCCTTTGCTGAAAATACTTAAATGATGAAGTTCACACGTAATGTCAACTTAAAATTCAAATAACAACAAGCACATATGTGATGCTCTTAACTTTATTTTCTAATAACTCTTTAAACGACTCTACAAAATGCTCTATAACATTTATTTGTGCAAAATTTAGGGTGAGAATTAGACTCCGTTTATCTACCACCAAAATATCACACACTTTTCTTTTTCTAGTAGAACCCAATTACAACACGGTATAAACATTTATTTTCTTAGAAGACATTTAACTCTGTGTAATTCTTTATAGGTGATGGAATACTTTAATTCCATATACCACAATGCGAATTTACCTCCAGCATTTAACTCTTCAAAATAAAATAACATGCAATTCTTTTGAACGGTTTCAGATTGTTGTTTTGCTTTTTTTCCCCAATAGTTGAGACTAAACTCAATCTCCTTTCCCTAGTCACAGCCTTGAGCTCGTGGTAGATTTGCACAAAGTATACCAACTATTCCTTGGATTCTTCATTCACAGATGCCAGTGGTTCATGTCATCACAGGTAGAAGAGAGAATTGGCTAATTGCAAATTTGGTTCTTTATGAATGCTTTGTGCCACCAGGAAGGTCAGCTTGTGTGCATATAGACATGGTGCTGGGATACTGACTAAGCCCTGAGGAGGAAAAAGTATTGACAATAAGCAAGAGGATAACTTGTTCTTCAGAGTGATTTTTTTTTTCTGGGTTTTTTCATCTACTGGTTACATAGACAATAGAATGGGTTTCTGGGTAACAAAACTCAACCAACGAAGGGCAACCTCCCTCATTGGGAACTTAAGCTCACTAGGGAAGATGGAATGGAAGGTCACTTTGGCTTTGTGGTGCTGGCAGCCGGGAGCCATCCAATTTAGGGCTAATCTGTTTCCCATGACCTCATGCTCCAAGGGGCTCAGAACAAACCTTGGCCTTAGACTTTGAGAGCAGCTCTAGACCTAACACACAGGAACACAGGACAGAGCCATGCCTGTTAGCACTTTCCCACCAGGCACAAGGTGTAAGTTGGCTTCAACTTCCTCATCTTTAACACGTAAATAACAATACCCTGATTTCTTCTCAGGCTTGCATAAGATAATGTATATAATAAAGTCCTCTAGAAACTATAAATATTAATCTATTGTAATAGTCATTGCTATTTTATTTCTATAACAAACTGAGTTCCTCCCACTGTGGACTTAAGTAGCCATTTATTCATTCATTCATTCCTCCTTTGAGAAAGTCAGGTATTGTGCTGTTACCCAGGGATACCAGGTGAATTGCATGACAATTCCTAGGTGGGAATCCTGAGTATCACATTTACATAAGTAAACAGCTTTCACTCACCGGCCAGTTGTAGTACAGGTGACACAGTTTGAATGTAAGTCTCTGCATGTGGTCGGGTTTCAAGCCATTGTCATCATAGATAACATTATAGTAGGTGGGATTAACAGTTCCCCGACGGGCTGCCTGGCTGATCAAGTAAAAGTCATACCTGAGGGGGAAATGGAATGAATGTGGGAAAGAAGGAAAACAGCAAGGACAAACCTAAGCAACACACAAAGAATGTTTTGTTAAAAATGGATTTTCCAATGGCACTTGCCATTCTGGACGCGTTGCTTCTGAATCCACGACAGTGCCAAGCGGGGGGTTCTGTACAGTGCGGTTCATTTCTGTAAAGAATCGTGGCATGCACTTCCTCCTGACCACGATCACTGACAGTCTGGAGCTTGGAATCAGAGAGGCAGAAAATAAAAGAGAGAACGGAAACCAATCTATGCGGCTATTTTTTTTTTTGTAATTTTAAAAATGAAATAAATAGAAAATCATTAGAAAAACACTGCAAAACAAACAAAATAAAAATCACCTACAATCCCTAGAGATACGTACAATTTTTAAAATTAGGGATGGTCCTCATTTATTGCAAAAGTGTGCTATGCCAAGTCATTTGCCTACTTTATATCATCTAAAGTGGGGCGGGAAAGAATGGTTAACAGGACTATGAGCTTCAGTTAGCAATTTTGCAGAAAGATTTTCAAAAATTATCCATGGAGACCAGATTTATTGTTTTCATTAGCAACAGTCACCCTATTTTCACCTTCACTCTTTCTCTCAATTTTATTTCTGAGTAGCAAAGGGAGAAGCACAAGTTCCTTTTACTCCTCAAATCCTCCTTTCTGAATCACGCAAAACTCATGCCCGGGTGGACAAATCGATGGACCAAATATCCATTCTGGCCAAATGCTGACTGGCCAAGTGTTAAAGTATTCCATAAAGCAAGGCCGAATCCAAATATTCGCCATCATGGAAGGAACCTCTGGGATGTAAGGACCACTGTGAAGTTTCATTTTAAGAATTATAATTGACTGGGACTTGGGGGAAAGGGGGGGCAAGGGCATCATACGTAACCTAAACACCTGTACCCCTATAAACAACAAACAATAAAAAAAAAAGAATTATAATTAATTTTTTTAATTTTATGGATGTTTTCAATATTGAAGCTGATGTTATAGTGCAAGAAAAGTAACTCCTTCACACTGCCAGCTGTTAAATTTGCTCCTGCAGCCCTCAGTTGCATACTTGGAATTCTTAATATCTTCACCTGACGTCAGTGCGGAGCGAGGTATTTTGGCTCCAACAGCATGGATGAAGCCGCAGGTGACACTGCCATGAAGCTATTAGGCTTTCCTCCCTCTCTAACAGTAAATGACTGAGGTCAAGACTCAGCTCCTTTGTGACTTGTGGCCACGATGCTTTGGATGATGGTGGTGACAGTAGTGTCACCCTACAGATGGAGCTCTGTGTACAGCTTAGAATAAGATACTTTCCAGATATTTTTAGGAGCTAATTTAGGATTAGTGTCCTTCCCCATTTACCATTTTTAATATTTTTTTGCACTTGCCACTTCACATAATCACTGAGGCAAATTTTGTACCGACACACCAAATTTTAAAATGTAACAACAGAGGAAGGTGCTTGGTGTTTAAGATGATCTGATTTCCAACTGTAGCTCAGCTTTCATGGTACTCAGACCCTTTTGAGAACCTTCCATAGACCTTCAGTGCACATTAGTGCCTGCAATTCAGAGGCTTCGGTTCTGTATGTCGACTGGGGCCTCAAATTTAAACCACAGCTTGTTTTCTTCCATGGCATGTCAGTATGTAAGAAGCATCTGCACTTGCCAGCAGCCCTGCAGGTTTCCTGCTGAATTTCAGTGTCAGATGCTCTGAAGCATACCTTTCTTCCTCCAGGTTTCCCCATGAAAGCTCCCAAGGCTTACACCACCCAGGCTATTTATGTTAGACCATCCCAACTACCCTCCAATTTAAGGGAAATTCATACAGCTCTACTGGCATGATGCAGAGACAGAGAAAAACTTGATTGCATTAAAAATGAAAGTTATGCTCTCATACCTTGTGTATAATTGTTACACTGAATGTGCTATAATTGGGAGTGTGGAGGAAAGAACAATAATCGAATACCTGGTATTTGAGCTGGCTTCTGTCACACTAGTCAGCAGCTGTGGGACTTCGTATTCAACAAGTGTTTTCAGCTGGCCATCCCCGACACCATCACGGTACACAATTATCCGTGCTGGCAAATCATGATTGTACTTGTACCATTTGTTGAGTGCTCCTGCAGAATTTGGTGTTAGGAAGGAAGGAATGACTTATGCAATGCCAAGAAAAAATAGCATTCCCATATACTGCAATGTTTAAATAGGTTTGCTATTTCAAACCACTGTAAAATAGGGTAATATCTGATTTTGGTTATATTTGCAATAATATAAAAATGGGTAACTTTAGGGAGTATTCCTTTGTCTCTGCTATTTGGGGAATCATAAGGGTTTCTATGGCATAATATATTCTTAAACTTGGCATATCTCTTTAGTAAACCTTTAATATTTAAGCAATAAATTAAAATTTAATTCATGCAACAGACATACAAATGCCTAAAACCAAATTAATACTAATTTAGTGTGTTCAAGTCTTTAAATCCCCTCAATAGTTTTGAACTAGATAATTTTATGTCACTTTCTTCCCTAATGAGAATAAATACGAAAACATAAGGGAGTGACTTGGCCATTCCTCTGAAAACATCTCTTCACACAGACTCACCCAACTGATTCCTGTTCTCACTGAGGATATGAACTCTGAAAACATTTCCACCCACTCTAACTAGAAAGTCTCTAAAGAGCAGAGAGACCAGACTGTAACTTTCACCCAGCAGAAACTTTTAATAACAACTGCTAAAAAAAAATTACCAAGTTGTGAAGTGAGTGGAAAATGAAAGAATGGAATAATTCTTCTCATGTATATATTGCACAATTATTTTAGAAGAGTTTATTGTCTGGGAAGTTCATTTTAATTTGATAGAAGATAATCATATATGTAAGTTCATTATCAGCACAGATCACCAAATTCACTTTTTTTTTTTTTTTTTTTGAGACAGAGTCTCGCTTTGTTGCCAGGGCTAAAGTGAGTGCCGTGGCGTCAGCCTAGCTCACAGCAACCTCAAACTCCTGGGCTCAAGCGATCCTTCTGCCTCAGCCTCCCGAGTAGCTGGGACTACAGGCATGCGCCACCATGCCCGGCTAATTTTTTCTATATATATATTTTTAGTTGTCCAGCTAATTTCTTTCTATTTTTTTAGTAGAGACGGGGTCTCGCTCTTGCTCAGGCTGGTCTCGAACTCCTGAGCTCAAACGATCCACCCGCCTCGGCCTCTCAGAGTGCTAGGATTACAGGCATGAGCCACTGCGCCCGGCTCAAATTCACTTTTTTAGGAAAAAAAATATTTACAACCCCCCAAAGTTTATAGATGGGAAAAAGCAGATCACAAAAAGGAGGTACTTGCATAAGTCACACTGCTAGGGAATAGCAAAGCCAGACCCGGGCCAGGGCTGGTGAGGAAGCAGAAACCCTAGATCTGTCTTTCCATAGCCTCGCACTGTGAATAAGATGCCCTTCCTCGTCTGCTTTCTTCCCCATCTTCTCCTGCTCTGCCCGCCTTACCTGTTGGCACTCCCAGCCTGGTCCCAAAGGCTTCTCTCCTATGTCTAGATTTAACACTGCTCTATCATAACCCTAGTTCCTCCAGAGTAGGTTTCTCTTGATCTTCACACTGCTTGCCAGAGACGTCAGCAGCCACAAATTTTCCTTCCTCCTGGCTTTATGTTTATCACACACAAATAAATGTAAGCGCTACACAGTCTGTTAGCCTGAGTCAGCACACAGCTTTGGGGATCCAGGTGACAGGTAACACAGACAGGCTTGGGGAGTTTGCTTCCACTTGTCTGGTCTGCTATAAGCATGCAGACTTTGGGTCTGAAGCAACCATCCTTGGAGCCCACCCACATTGCTCTATTTTTAGTACCAGTCATGAAAACTCTTAAGCAATCTGCAACATCCGTTACTGTTCTCTGAATGATACAGCGGGAAAACCACCTAAAGTAAGCAAAGGACAAAAATAGAGTTCAACTTCAAAATTTCTACTATAAGCAGTCATTAATATTAAATTAAAAAATAGACATTATGATTAAAAATCAATGATCATAATTTTGTATATGCTATGTGATCACAATTTATTGAAAAGAGAAACTAAAGCACCATGCTAGCATCAGACATACCTAGGTTCAAATCCTGGCCAGTATACTTACCAGCCATGTCACTTTGCTATGCAAACCTAAGTCTCAGTTTCCTCATCTGTACCAAGGAGATTTATAAGATAGTAAGGCAGTTACTACCTTATAGCATTGAGGTAAAAATTAAGTTAGGAATAGATGTAAAATACTTGGCACAGTGCTAATAGTAAACACTAATAAATAGAAGCCACCATAATATTTTTATAAAGGAATGTATTAATTTAGCAGATCTTCTAATTTCAAAATATTCAAAGATTTCTCAAGCATAAACTTCCATTTCTATAGGTGAGCCTTTTAAATTTGAAATCTTAATTAAGTTACCTAGATTTCAGAAGAAAGTTCTCTTGCTAAAGCCATTATTTAATTAAAAGCACTTAGAAAATGAAGATAATGACTCAGTGGTGAGTATATGCCAACATTATTATAGTTCTCTAAACACATGCAACAATAGCGACACAGCTAGGTGCATGTCTGTAGTCTCAGCTACTTGGGAGGCTGAGGCAGGAGGATTGCTTGAGCTCAGGAGTTCAGGGTGCTCTGATCCATGCCTGTGACTAACCACTACATTCCAGTCTAAGCAACATAATAAGACCTGTCTCTAAAAAAGTGAAAAAAATAAAAAGACAGTAACATAATTAGGAATGCTGCTAACAAACTCGAAGTCCTGAGTGATGTCAGCAAGATAGCAGAATAGGAGCTTTCTTTCTTTTCTTTTTTTTTTTTTTTTTTTTTGAGACAGAGTCTCACTCTCTTGCCTGGGCTAGTGTGCCGTGGCATCAGCCTAGCTCACAGCAACCTCAAATTCCTGGGCTCAAGCGATCCTCCTGCCTCAGCCTCCCGGGTAGCTGGGACTACAGGCACATGCCACCATGAACAGCTAATTTTATTTTCTATTTTCAGTTGTTTGGCTAATTTCTTTCTACTTATAGTAGAGATGGGGTCTCACTCTTGCTCAGGCTGGTCTTGAACTCCTGAACTCAAGCAATCCTCCTCCCTCGGCCTCCCAGAGTGCTAGGATTATAGGCATGAGCCACCATGCCAGGCTGAGAATAGGAGCTTTCTACCATCATCTCCTCTTCAGGCCATCAGTTTTGACAACTACCCAGGGATAAGAGTACCTCTGTGGGAGTCCAGAAGCCCAATGAAGAAGTTCTAGTACACCACTGAAGTAAAATATCCAAGAACAAATGCACACAAATGGATGCACTTTACCTGTGTCATCCCTCCCCCAGGCTGGCACAGCTCAGTGCCAAGAGAGACCTCCCATCTCAGCCCATGATTTTTGGGTGAAAATGAGAATGCGGTAAGTGAGCACCCAGCTCCCCCAGCCATACAGGCTGCTACCCAAGATGCTCACTTCTTTCTTGCCTCACTCACAACACCAAAGTAATCAGCACAGCTGAGAGGTTGGAAGAGCCTGGGAGCAGGGAAGAGAGACTGCAGACCCTACTAACCACTCCATAAATGCCATCAAGAAGCTCACCCATAGGTGGCTTAGGATGCCTTGCCTATAGATCTCCCAGCTGAGCAACAGGCACCCCAAATGCTCCATGCATCTCACCACCAACCCTGCCCATGCTGGCTGCCCAAACATGCCCCTGCAGACAGAAAGTGCAAGCATCTCACACAGCTAGCTTGGCTCTGCAGGATTGGGAGAAGACACACAAAGTAGCATTTCGGGGCACCATCCTAGGGAAAAAAATGAGAGCTTCTCAGCACCTGGGCTGGCTTTGTGAAACTGAGAGAATACATGCAATTTTAAGAATTCCCCTCAAGAGGGAACAAGAAGTGTGGAATGGGCACATCCATAGAAAAGGCATGAGAGAACCTCAGAATTTCTATCTGGGCTGACTGGTGAAGGCTCTTCTCTCTCAAAGCTAGCCAGTAAAGACTAGAGGAAGTGACATTTTTCAAATGCAAAGACAGCAATGCAGACTTCAAGGAACATGAAAAAAATCAAGTAAATATGATGCTACCAAAGGAACACAATAATATTCCTGTAACCAACCCCAAAGAAATGGAGATATATGAACAGCTTGACAAAAAATTCAAAATACTTATTTTAAAGAAGTTCAGGAAGCCATACAGGAACACAGACCAGTCAATGACGTTAGAAAAACAATACATAAGCAAAACAAGAACTTCAATAAAGAGACAGATATTACAAAAAAGAACCAAACAGAAATTCTGGAGCTGCAGAATAAAATAAATTATGTAAATGCAATAGAAAGCATCAACAGCAAACTTGATCAAGTAAAAGAATCTGTGAACTTGAAGACGGGCCACTTGAAAATATCCAGTCATAGAGGAAAAGAATCAAAAGAAATGAAAAGAAAGCCTGTGGAATTTCCAGGACCCCGTCAAGAGAGCTAACATTCCCATTAGAGGAGTTTCAAAAGGAAAAAAGACAGAGAAAGGGACAGAAGGCTTATTTAAATAAATCATGGCATCAAACTTTTTAAAATCTAGGGAGAGATGGGGACATCCAGGTACCTGAAGCTCAAGAGTTCCCAAACAGGTTCAACCTACAGAAGAATTCACTAAGACAAATTACAATCAAACTGTCAAAAATCAGAGACAGAATATTAAAAGCAGCAAGAAGAGGGGCTTATCATATACAAGGGAACCCCCACAGGCTCTCGGCAGATTTCTCATCAGAAACTTTATAGGCCAGGAGAGTGGAATGATACATATTTTTTTTTAATTTCAGCATATTATGGGGGTACAGATGTTTAGGTTGATACATATTTTTTTAACGTGCTGAAAGAAAAAACTGCCGAGAATACTTTGCTTGGCAAAGCTGTCCTTTAGAAATGAAAAAGGGATAAAAACTTTCCAGACAAACAAAAGTTGAGGAAGTTCATCACCACTAGCCCTGCCTTACAAAAAAGAAAAAAAAAAAAAAAGTCCTTTAAGCTGAAATGAAAGGATGCTAATTAGTAACATGAAAACATATGAAAGTGTAAAACACACTAACAAAAGTAAGTATATAGTTAAATTCAGAATAATACTATAATGGTGGTGTCTAAATTTTTTATAACTCTAGCATAAGTTTAAAAGACAAAAGCATTTAAAATAACTACAGTTACAATAATTTGTTAATGGATATACGATATAAGAAGATGTAAATTGTGACATGAAAACCATAAAATGCGGGGGGAGGAAGTACAAGTGAAGTTTTTGTATGTGATGGAAGTTAAATTATTATCAGCTTAAAATAGACTATTATAACTATAAGTCATTTCATGTAAGCCTTATGATGACAAAGCAAAAACCTATAGTAGATACCCAAAAGATAAAGAGAAAGGAATCAAGCACACCATTACAGAAAACCATCAAATCCTAAAGGAAGACAGCAAGAAAAAAAAATAGACAAACAATCTACAAAAGAGCCAGAAAACAATGAACAAAATGGCAACAGTAAGTTGTTATCTGTCAATAATTATTTTGTAAATGTAAATAGATTAAATGTAAATAGATTAAATTCTCCAATCAGAGGACACAGAGTGGCTAAATAGATAAAAACAAAGACCCAACTACATGCTGCCTACATGTAAATAGATTAAATTCTCCAATCAGAGGACACAGAGTGGCTAAATAGATAAAAACAAAGACCCAACTACATGCTGCTTACAAGAGACTCACTTCAAATTTAAAGACACAGATAGAAAAAGTGAAGGGATGAAAAAATACTCCATGCAAATAGAAACCAAAAGAGAGCAAGGGTAACTAAACTTAGACAAAACAGACTTTTGTTAAAAAACTCATAAAGACAAAGAAAGTCATAGTACAACAATAAAGGGGTCAATTCATCAAGATGATATATCAATTCTAAGTATATTTATGCACCCAACATCAAAGCACCTAAATATATAAATCAAATATTAACATCTTAAGGGAGAAATAGACAGCAATACAATAATTGTAGAGGACCTCAATACACTATTTTCAACATTGGATAGATTATCCTGACAGAAAATCAGTAAAGAAAGACTGGACTTGATTGACACTTTAGACCAAATGAAGATTTAATCCAACAGCAGCAGAATATATATTTTGCTCAAGCAAACACAGAACATCCTCCAGGACAAATAATACCAAGTCTTAACAAATTTAAGATGATTGAAATTATATCAAGCATCTTGTCTAACCACAATAGTATGAAACTATAAATCAATAACAGGAAAGCTGGAAAATTTGCAAATATGTGGAAATTAAACAACACACCCATGAATAACCAATAGATCAAAGAAGAAATCAAAAAAGAAAGTAAAAAGTACCTTAAGACAGATAAAAATGGAAACACAACATACCAAAACTTACGGGATGTACAAAAGCAGCTCGAAGATGAAAGTTTGTAGTGATAAATGCCTATACGAAGAAAAAAGAAAGCTCTCAAATAAACTATCTAAATTTATACCTCAGAAAAACAGAAAAAGAATAACTAAGCTCAAAGTTAACAAAAGGGACGGGGCGCGATGGCTCACACTTGTAATCCAAGCACTCTGGGAGGCCAAGGCGGGTAGACTGTTTGAGCTCAGGAGTTCAAGACCAGCCTGAGCAGGAGCTAGACCTCATCTCTACTGAAAAAATAGAAAAAAAATAGCTGGACAACTAAAAATATATAGAAAAAATTAGCCGGGCATGGTGGCACATGACTGTAGTCCCAGCCACTTGGGAGGCTGAGGCAGGAGGATCACTTGAGGCCAGAAGTTTGAGGTTGCTGTGAGTTAGGCTGATGCCACGGCACTCTAGCCCGGGCAACAGAGTGAGACTCTGTCTCAAAAAGAAAAAAAAGTTAACAAAAGCAAGAAAAAAATAAAGATCAGAGCAGAAATAAATAAAATAGAGGTTAGAAAAATAATAGAAAAAAAATCAACAAAACTGAAAGATGGTGTTTTGGAAAGATAAATAAAATTGACAAACCTTTAGCTAGACTAACTGCAGCTGGCCTTCCTTATCCATGGGTTCTACATCAAGGATTCAAACAACAGTATTGTCAACAGTCTTTTTTGATGCATGGTTGCTTGAATCTCCAGATGTGGAACTCATTTGGAAATATGGAGGAGGACTGACTGAAGAACTTGAGCATCTTCAGATTTTGGTATCTACAGAGGGTCCTGGAACCAATCCCCTGTGGATACTGAGGGACAATTGTAATTTTAAAAAAGAGAGACAAGACTCAAATAAAATCAGAAATGAAAAAAATGAGACATTACAGTGAATATTACAAAAATCATAAGGACAACTATGAACAGTTAAACAGCAACAAACTGGATAACCTAAAAGAAATGGCCAAATTCCTGGAAACATCCAACCTACCAAGGTTGAATCATAAAGAAATAGACAGACCAATAATGAGCATGGAGATTGAATAAGTAATCAAAAATCTCCAAATGAAAAAAGCCCAGAACCTGATAGCTTCACTGATGAAATCTAACAAACATTTAAAGAAGAATTAGCATGAATCCTTTTCAAACTCTTCTAAAAAATTGAAGAAGAGGGAACACCTCCAAAGTCATCTTATGAGGCCAACATTACCTAATACCAAAGCCAGACAAAGACGCTATACGAATTGGAAATTATAATATCTGTGATCAACACAGAAGTAAAAATCCTTGACAAAATACTAGCAAACAAAATTCAACAGCACATTAAAAGGATCATACACCATAATCAAGTAGGATCTGTACCTGGGATCAAGGAAGGTACAACAAGTGTAAATTAATAAATATGAAACACCACATTGACAAAATGAAGGAAAAAATCATATGATCATCTCAATAGATGCAGAAAGAGCATCTGACAAAATTCAATATGCTTTCATGACAAAGACTCTCAACAAATTAGGTATAGAAGGAATGTACCTAAACACAATAAAGACCATATATGACAAGCCCGTAGCTAACATCGTACACAACAGTAAAAAGCTAAAGGTTTTTCTTCTAAGATCATTAACAAAACAAGGATGTACATTTTCCTACCTCTATTCAAAAGAGTACTGGAAACTCTAACCGGAGCAATTAGACAAGAAAAAGAAATAAAAGGTATCCAAATCGAAAAGGAAGAAGTAAAATTGTCTCCATTTGCAGATAATATAACCTTATATACAGAAAACCCTAAAGATTCTACCAAAAAACTCTTAGAATTAATAAACAAATTAAACAAAGTTACAGGATACAAAATCAACATACAAAAATCAATTGTGTTTATATACACTAACAACAAACTATCTGAAAAGAAATTAAGAAAACAATCTCATTCACAATAGCATCAAAAAGAATAAAACATTTAAAAATAAATTTAACCAGGGTGGTGAAAAATCTGTATACTAAAAACTATAAAACACTGATAAAAAGAAATCAAAGATGGCACAAATAAATGGAAAGATATCTCATGTTCATGAATTGGAAGAATTACTGTTGTTAACGCGACCATACTACACAGAGTAGTCTAAAACTTCAATGCAATTCTTATCAAAATTCCAATTGCATTTTTCACAGAAATAGAAAAAACAATCCTAACATTTTTATGACACAAAAAACCCAAATAGCTAAAACTGGAATATGAGCAATAGCTTGCCCTACTGAATGAATAAAAAGTTTTTAAATGAGGCTACATATCACCTCAATATTATCAATCGCACTTTTATATGTAAGTGTAATTTAGGACCGTTAAGTGTTGCTGTTTAAAATATGAATGAGTAACATAAACAATTCCTTGCTGTTATGTTCTTTAGGGAAACCACAGTTAATTGCCTAAGTAACTGAAGAGTATGTTAGGGTAGTTTTAACAGTACCTGGTGATTCTGGGGTTAACGCTGGCCACACATCCAACCACCACTTCCTTGCTGAGTGCATCTTTACAGACATCAATACCGATCACCATCAGGGACTTTAACTATAAAATTAAATTTGTCTTGATTTAATGGGGTGAAGAATAATTTCCCCAATGACTTAATACAAAGTTTTTTTAAAAAAAACCGTCTCCAGTTACTAAACTATTTAAATTAAGCTAAGTGTCAGGGAGATCAGGATCCAGATGAGGCAGATTACTAAACCAGAAAACAGAGACTGAAAGAGGGGAAAATATGGTACATACTTTACTTAAGAGACTCACTATAGTTCCAAATAGCCATCATCCTTTGTGGGGGTGGGCAAGGGGTTCCAGTGGCTAAAGAGATTCTGGGAACCTGGTCAGTCCACTCCTCCCTCACCTCTGGTCTGAGAAATCTGAAGAGGAATTGCATCTCCCGTCCTTCAGACCTTAAGGAAGCCTCACTTGGCCATGCACCTCCACCTCTGGGGCGGCAGGGCAGGGCGGGGCGGGGCGCAGTGCAGCTCGGGGTACCACGTTCATCCTGATTATGGACACACAGGGGAATGGGCAACCCTCCCTCGTTTCTCATTTTCCTCACTTCCTCCCATGGTGGCAACAGTCCATTCAGGAAAGAGCAGAGGATTTTCTAAGTTCCCACCAGAGTTGGGAGGTTCCGATCACAGGCTAGGCCAGTTCCCCAAGCTGTGAGGAGGCCCCACCCAGGGCACAAGCCTGCTCTGAGAATCAGCACCCTGCTGAAAGCAGGCAAAGCTGGAGACCATGAGACACAGAGCTTAAAATAGCCGCTGCGAGGATACAAATCCCGTTCCTCTAAGTCTGCGGCAACCTCGATTCTCTCCCATGAAATATTCTAAGTTAGCAGCTTCACTAAGTTCCCTGAGAAGAGGGGTTGTGCCCCACCTGCTTCTGGGTGTCCACTGGCTTATGTGACACCAGAACCCAGGGTAGAGGCTCAACAAACAAATCAGATAATTCTGGGATCATGTGATAATAACTCCTACTTTGCTTTAATTAAAAAAAAAAAATGATTGACTGATTGTTAAAAGGAAAAGTGTGACAGGGTCCTCACAGGAATCTCCACGGCCCACAGCTCGCCTCCGAGCTTACAGGTCATCTGCATGGCGATCTTGGTGGCAATGCTCATCATCATTCCCTGCTTATTCAAGGTCCGGGCGAGGACGCACTGGCTCGGGACTGGGCAGTCCGAGCTCAAGTATTTTTTAATAGAATCATAATAGTTTTTCTGATTAGAAGGCAGAATACACATCACCTAAAAGCAAAAAACACAGAAGATTGTAGAAATTAATTTACTTGGGCTAGAAGTAGCTTTTTGAAAAAATGAACACAGAATTCTACCAACATCTTTTGCCCCTAAGTGCCCAAGAAGCAAATACTCAAATGGCCATGAAACCACTAATGAAAGCCACTTGAAATGCCTTTTCACCAGCCATTCGCTCTGCAGAGCCCCACTCCACGCCTGTCCCGCTCCCTCCTTTTCCTTCCTCCAGTGTCCCTCTGAGCCCTTTCTCCAGCTGTCTCTGCTCCCCAACCCCCCACTCTGCGGTGGCTCCTTCCTACAGTTTTGCAGCTCTCATTTCCACTAGTCCCGCCCCCAACCCCACTCAAAAATAAGCGAAGTGGAGAATTAGCTTAAATATCGTGCTTTTCCCATCAGGTACAAGATAATCAAAATAAAGGAAACAAAAAACAATCTTTTTTTCCCCCACTGGAAATTGAGAGTAGAAATATAGGGGGAGGAAAAATAAGAATAAAGAAGCCTCGGGTCCCTGGTATTTTTAATTCCACCCAACTGTGTCACTACCCCTACTTCTTATCAGGCATTTCCCACACAGAAGGGCCTCTCCTGGCCTTCCTCCACCTCCTTCCCAGCCTTTACTCTCTACTTTCAAAAGCTCCCAAATTGTTGAAAAGATAGGCATTGGCATGATTAGGAAAAGAAAATAAATATTTCTACTCATAGAACTATTTAAAGTCAATGTCAATGGCTAAAATTATTTACACTTAATTATATAAAGTGGAGACAAACACTTCTTTATTATCAGCAAAATTATCTCAAGAGCCTTCCTTCCTTCCATCCTATGAGTTTGGCTCCAAGCAAGGAAGATGGCAGAACAAGGCAGTGGCCCAGTGGGGGCCAGGACTGACAGCAGATGGGGGCAAGTGAGATGGGTTACCCAACAGGGGCTGGAGGGGTAAGCAGACATGGGAGGGTGACAGAAGCCATGTGACATGCACAGATTTCCTAGCTCTACCCACTGAGGAAGCCTGGGAACAGCAACACCCCAGTAGCAAATGAGCACACCAAAGGCCCAATTCTTGGTTTCTAATACTGTTTCCTGCCAAAAGGAATCAGGACTCCTGAAAGAAATATCTGATTCCAGGGTTGGGAAGCAAAACTACAGGATGAGCCTGGAATGTCTTATTTCCCCAGAACGTAAGGAAGTGTTCCAAGGAAGGCGGGGCCATATGAAAAAGACACAGAAGCCAGCCTGAACAGGGCTCCCACTGTGACAATCAAGGACAGTATGATGAGCATCAAAACAAATGATAAGAGTAATGGACTATAACCCACTAAATAAAATATGAATCCACAAGTTGATACTGATACAAACTAACAAACAAACAAATGGGGCATATTGTCACACCACCTCATAAATGGAGAAGACAGATGGAATTAGAAAATCATTATTTGTCAACCATCATAGTAATGATGGATTCAGGCAAGAATTATAATGGATGCTCAAACTAATGTGTGAACGTTTGATGAGGAACGGGATATTTATATAGTCTCAAAGTATCTACACATGGACACACACAATTGATTAAAAGGAGTAACTTTACAGTGGAGAAGTCTAGCAGACGTCACCTGAATCAATGGATACCACCTGGTAGGACATGGTAAGAACACAGGGTCATTGCTGTGATACTCTTGCCCAAAGTGCACAGCCTGAATTTAACCATGACGGAATGTCAGACAAACGCAAATTGAAGGGCATTATACAAAATAACTGGTCTGTACTCTGGACGGTCATAAAAATCAAGGAAAATCTAAGGAACTGTGTCAGATTGAAGGAGAGACTAAAAAGACAGAACAACTAGGTACAACACATTAGATCCTTTTCCTATAGAGTTGCAGGGCTGAGGTCCCTGACCCGCAGGCCGCAACCGGTGTTAGGAACTGGGCTGCATCATCGCCTGAGCTCTGCCTACTCCTCCCACCCTAATTCCATGGAAAAATTGTCTTCCATGAAGCTTAGGAACCGCCCTGCATGGCAAGAGGTGAGCAGCGGGCGAGCAAGCAGAGCCTCGTCTGTATTTATCGCTGCTCCCCATCGCTCGCATCACCGCCTGAGCTCCGCCACCCCCCATGGAAATAGTCTTCCATGAAACCGGTCCCTGGTGCCAAAAAGGCTGGAAACACATCCTTTGAACTAAAAGAAAAACTAACTAAAAGACAAACAAAGAGACAGCACTTACCTAATGAGTTTAGTTAGTTTGCATGAGATAGGAACCAGAATGCTGGGGGTTGGGCTGAGAGCCAGAGAGGTAAGAAGAGGAGATGGAAGGCACAGGAAAAGCCCTGAGGCCTGGCGGAGGAGTAGACATTTCCAGCAAACACGAATGGTTGAGAGATTTTCAAGGACAGGGATGTCAATTTTAACTTGTCTGGAATGTTGGGATGTGATTTAATCATGTCCTGCTCCCAAACAGTCCGCAAAGTCAACTATGCATGCATGCGCACACTGAAACTGAGGGAAATGAGACAATTGCAGGTGTCCCACAACACGATGCAGTGTAGGAGGAAATGGCGCTCATAAAAGACAGAACACGCAGAAGGTGGCAAGAATTCAGAGAAAGCAGGAACTCTGGGGCCATAGGTGACTCAGAAAGACCTAAACACTTCAAGAATCCTCAGCAATATTGGGGAGAACACCGGATATCCCAACGTGTATGAGATGAGGGGGGAGTTAATGTTTCTTAAATCTTAAGTCAGAGATGACCCCCAACAAATTGGAAAATATGCAGACATCCAAGAGGCTGATATAGGGGTAACAAGAAGTACTGTATTTTAAAATTAATGTTATAAAAGAGAAATAAAATATTGATTATGTTACTAATTTTAATACTTTGTTGTGTGCTTTGGGGAAATGCATGGCAATTTACAAACATATTATGGGAAAGTATGTTCAAATCCCTTATTTTAAGACTGTAGATATAAAGTAAAAATAAAATTATACATCAAAACCCAAAAAGTATCCTATACTCACCAACTGAACATCAGGATGAACATGTTGCTGTATAGCTCTAAGAAATGCAGCTGGATTTTCTTGTACTTTTATGCTACATAAAAAGATTAATTTTGAAGCTATGTAATTCCTTTCTTAGTAGGATATAGTCATATGGCATTAGAAATAGTACAAATAAATTTTCATAACAGACTAGCAATTTCAGGAAAAAATTATTAGAGAAAAATAAAAACCTTTTGAGTCTAAAGTAGTTTCTCTCACTATAAAATATATGCCAAAAACATTTAATAATCATTTTTAAAGCCTAAAAACAGTTTGGTGAAAAATGAAATGTTCTCAACTCTACAGAACCCCTACAATTAATAATTCTATTCAAAATGGGGTTCAAAAATGAGCTTTTGAAATCACAAGTCTCACAACATCAAGTATCTGAAAACAGGGTTCAAGCTAAACCAGAATTAAGATTTCTCCAATACTGAAGCTCCATGGGAATTTTAAAGTAAATGTTTCAGGAAACATCAGGTTAATGAATCATCAAGATATTCAGCTAATCTGCATGATTCAGACAAAAATATTTTTTTTTCCTTAGTGGAAGCTTGTTTGGAACCTGGAATATTAATCAATGAGTCAGCAGCTATTTATCAATTATATAATCTGTGCTTCCATTATGTTAGGGCCCAGAGGCTACATACATAATTCCCACACACAGGAATTTATGAATCTAGTTTCTTTATGTAGAAATCAGCCTCTTTTATGTATATATGATTGACTCGTCCCAATGCCCAGTAGCCTTTTAAAACTTGCCCAGCAGGTGGCAGGACCACTAACCCCTGACCGCTGATTCTGACAGAGTTACGTGAAAAGCCGGCAGCACCGTCTCAGCAACTAAACGGTTCTGACTTTTCCAGTTCATCTTGCACTCTGACTTAGCTGCTCCTTCTGTCCAGTCCTTGTAAAATCATCAGGCAAATGTTTTAGATGAGAGAAGCTATGTATATAAATCTAACAGGTAAATAGATACTTCATGGGGAAGAAAAAGGATGGAATAAAATATAAGCTTTCAAATAAAACAGGCCAAGGACAGAACCCAATAGAAGGCTTGTTCACAGAATGCATGTGAAAAAGAGCCTGTGACGCCAGCCCAGGGTCTGCAGACTGTGGCTTCTCATAATCTTTTCTTGCTTCATTAGCTCATGGTTAAGAGAAATTAGAGCAAGTGAAATTCAAACAAGGCGATTTGTCAACAGATTCGATAAGAGGAGAATTCTAAACAACCATGTAAAATGAGACTTACTATGGTTTTCAACAACACTTGTGCTGCTGTCTTATAATTAATCATAATATTAACTACTTGTTTAAAGAATAACTTTCCACCTTGCCAATTAGGACACTTGCACCTCCACTATAACAAAGAAAAACAAGTATCTGTTGCTTTTTTCTAAGCATATCAGGTTAAATAAAGTGAGGCGTGACCAACTTTATGGCTTTTCTAAAGCAAAACGATATTCAATTTTGAGTGTGATTATACATGTATCTCTTACTAAAGCGAAAGCAACTTATTTATCTTTCTCATCTCCAGCAACTGGCATAGTATCTAGCACACAGTAGTACTCAATAAATATTCTACAAATGAATGAATGACCTTGGTTTTATCAGAAAACTGACTAATCTTATGCTACAGTAACAGAATCAGAAAAGCTTATTGTACATCTATTTTTACGTTAAATTTTAAAGCACAAATCTATCAAATAAGTCAAGGCATGCAACTTTTATTTTTAATATCCTGTTTGCTGTTAAGTAAATAACTGATACGATAAACTGATATGATTCATATCAGTAATAAATACTGATATGAAAGAAGAAAAAAGGTTGAGAAGGCAATATGTAGACTTATTAAGGATTTACACCCCAACTAGTACTGAAAAGATTTTTCAGGGAATGAGACTATCGTCTAAGAACTGTGAAAACAAAGTCCTAGAAAGAACATAAAATACATTTTAACTTTATAAAAATTTAGTCATTACGAAAACTGTTTACTTACGACTATTTTCTTGGCATTTTATATTAGGAAATTTTACTGAGATTAAGAAGCTTTTGTAGATATATCAGCCATTATTTCCTACCTTCCGACTAAACCAAATTAATATATGAAAAAAAATTCAGAGTATTCTCACATTTTGGGGTAGTCCACATTAAATCCCATGGCACTTCCCACTTTTCTCAAGCAGTTCACAAAGCTCTCGGTCACAATTTCCATTCTGTTGCTACATAAAATCAACCACATATTCAAAGACTGCGCACTTAAAATCTTGCAAGCTCGAATATCCTTGGACCAATCAGCAGACGATACAGGTTGACACTGAGAAAAACGATGACGATAAACAGATTGAACAAATTTATTCAAATAGCAACTAAATAAAGACGGTGAAGATGGCCAACATTTGTCATAACAGAGCTGTTTAACATAGTTTGCTATTCAGTCTTAAAACACAGACGCAGGTGCCCTCCATGAAGGGTTCTATATGGCACCAAAGTTCATTCCTACTCCTCACAGCCAATAGGAGGAGGCCATATCCCTCTCGTCCACAACACTTTTCCTTGCTGTCATCTTATGGGGGCTGGGGGAAGACACAAGACAATGTGCTCAGGCACACCTTGAAGCCTACGAACCTTTAGTTTACTCAGTTCCTAGGACCTAATTTTGGAAAAGCAGAATTGGCCAAGAAGTAGATGACATGGTCACCCTAGCCATCCGCGACCTCTAGGGGGCGGGTTCTCCTTTTTTTTTTTTTTTGAGTCAGAGTCTCACTCTGTCCCCCAGGCTAGAGTGCCGTGGTGTCAGCCTAGCTCACAGCAACCTCAGACTCCTGGACTCAAGCAATCCTCCTGCCTCAGCCTTCCGGGTAGCTGGGACTACAGGCACACACCACTGTGCCTGGCTAATTTTTTCTATTTTTAGTTGTTTTAGCTAATTTCTTTCTATTTATAGTAGAGACAGGGTCTCTCTCTTGCTCAGGTTGGTCTCAAACTCCTGAGCTCAAGCAATCCTCTGGCCTCAGCCTCCCAGAGTGCTAGGATTACAGGCGTGAGCCACCACGCCCGGCCGGGTTCTCATGTTTTAATGCCCTTTCTCCTATGGACACCAGTTTCCACACCAAAAAAATGCAAATAAATAAATAAATAAATAAAAATAAAAAGCTCTGGTAAATACGATTTTACTTATACAAATGAGGAGATGGATCATCTTAAGTATTTTAAGTCCTTCTTCATACGTGGATCTGAAATTGAGCTTCTCTTTACTAACCCCTGACCGAGATCCTAGTGGGATCCTACATTTTAGTACTTTACAAAGTTTTGTTTTGAAAAATATTTTTTCCTCAGCTTCTCCAAAAAGGGTAATTTGAATAGATTATTAAAAAGAAATGATAAAAAAATCACCATTCTGCCAACATGACACATACATTGTTCAGTTGTATTAGTTTAGACGTGTCAGTTTATGATACCATATAAAGGCAAGAAGAGGGATTTTAAAAAATAAAATGAAATGTAACTGGTTTTTAAAATGTGTAAAACAGAGGGGAAAAGTAGAAAGATAATGCATAATGTTTGCATAAAATAGGTTCATTTCTTCAGCTGAAGCCCAGAAGTGACAATGATTCATCTCTTCAGGTTTCAGAACGCCTCTCTCCCCAAGTACTATGTCTGGGGCTAGGTGCTAGGTGAGTTGCTTCATTTTTTTTTTTTTTTGAAACAGAGTCTCACTCTCTTGCCTGGGGCGAGTGCCGTGGCATCAGCCTAGCTCACAGCAACCTCAAACTCCTGGGCTCAAGCAATCCTGCTGTCTCAGCCTCCCGAGTAGCTGGGACTACAGGCATGTGCCACCATGCCCGGCTAATTTTTTCTATATATGTATTTTTAGCTGTCCAATTAATTTGTTTCTATTTTTGGTAGAGACGGGGTCTCGCTCTTGCTCAGGCTGGTCTCGAACTCCTGAGCTCAGAACAATCCGCCCGCCTCAGCCTCCCAGAGTGCTAGGATTACAAGCGTGAGCCACCACGCCCAGCCTGAGTTGCTTCATTTTTATGCCAATTGAGCAGCATTACTTTGAAAGATTAACAGACACAACTTACATGGCAACTATAAACCAATTCTGGTCTCAGGAAACATAACCTATTAGAATTGACGTTCACCAGGCTTTTCTCAGGTAACTATGGCTTTTTTTAAATTTTTAATTTGAAATCACATAATAGTAGTACAACATCCAGTAAAAGGTGGTTATGTTTTAATTGCAATGGTTTGAAATACTGTTTTCTAACTAACATAAATCGTGTCCGCTGGGTGCCACTAAGTCCACACAATTAAATTCAGATTGAAAAGGAAACCAGAGGTTTTTTAACTAATTAGGACCAAGCGAGGGCAGGACGTGGCCACGAAGAAACCAAACAAACATCGTAAGCCACTAGTCCCTCTGGCAAATGATCAAACTTACACACATTCAAGTAAATATAAATGAAAATAAAATCACAGCACTTACTACATGGTCTTGCATTAATATTTTTTCTGAAGGCACAACCCGGCCAGTCAGGGACATCTGGCTTCCAAAATGCAGTCCCCAGGTCTCTAGCTCGAAACGAGCATCCTTGTTTCTGTTGATAGAGTTGTTTTAAATCATTAAAGTGCTAATTTCCTAAAGAATTTTAATCATCAGAGAGATAGCTATAACTTGCTGAATTATTCAGGGGCTGATGTTCTGTGTCTTTAGGATTCCTCACTTCTGTTTCTACTCACCATTTCCTTCCCCTGCTCAAAAGAATTATGGGACAATTGTGCCCATTTGGGATGTGCAGGGGAAAGGCTTCTGGGGGCGGCACATCAGTTAGAAAATGAGCCTTTGAGTCAGACAGACCTTGGTTTAACTCCCAGCTCTAACATTTAATAATATGTGACCTTGAACAAACTATTACATCTTTTTAATGCTTTGGTTTCCTTACTAGAAAAATGTAGGGATAATAAAAGTAGCTACTTCATAGGGTTGATGTAAAGATTACATATGACAATGCACACAATGTGCTTACCACAGTGTCCGGCACATGCTATGTGCTAAAAACATGTGAGATATTATGATTCTTGATAACAAACTTGTCAATAAGGAGATATTTTGGAGCTGCTGGATGTGGAGACATCTGGGAATATCTGAATTTGTTGGCTTGAGAGTGGATGGAGGATGATAAAGGAAGGGAACATAAGGAATTAAACTCCAGAAGACTCATAGGATACACATAGAAAAAAAGAAAGAAAAAGAAAAGCTCCACCTCATTCTTTAGGGGACCTCAAACTCAAACCTCTTCACCACTGTGTCTCTGCAACAGCTCATTACTCCCATCTATTAAGGTTATGTCTTGTCTGGTCACTAAGTCCTTTGAATTAGCTATTGTGCTTCAGATACTGTCAGCCCAAGATGAGATGGGTGAGGCCATCACCGGTCAGGGAACGGGGTGAGGTCAGTGGCAATACTGAAAGGTAGCAGGTACATGCAGGAGGAAGACTAATCCACAGCCCTGTATGAGGGAAATGAACCAGGAAACTCTACTCAAATAAGGATAAGTCTGTGCATGGTCCGGAATAAACCACAGAAAGTGTATCCATGAAGAAGCCACTAGAGTGATAACAGAGATGCACCTTCATCATATGGAAACGTTTGAGAAAAACCTTTGAGTGAAAAATGCAAGTTACAAAACATGATGTATGGTAGTATGCCATTTTCCTGAAAAGAACAGGATTATATGCATTTGCAAATATCTGAAAGAATATACACCATTCATTCCATTGTAATTCTTTCATTTATCAAATATTTACTGACACACACACAGTCTCGCTTTCTCTTTCTTTTTGCTTATGTAACTTTCCAAATTCCTCCCATGAGCTCGTATTACTTAAAAAAAAAAAGTTTTAAAGAAAAATGACCATTCTACAATATAATTCAATAGAAATATAAAACAAGCCACATAACTTTAAATTTTCTCGTAGCTGCCTTAAAAAAAGTAATAAGTGAAGTTATTTTTAAAATATATATTATTTAAGCCAACAAACCTAAAAAGTTATCATTTCAAGATGTGTCCTCAGACACATTTTGAGTGCCCAGCAGCCATGTGGGGCTGTACCAGACAGGGCAGCTTTAGGAAGTCACAAGGGAGAAACTCAATTTTCCCATCACAGGTTACAGTAAACTGTCATAAACATGGGCAGGAACATGGTCTGAGAATCAGATGACTGAACCAAAGGGCACAAGGTTTCTCAAGTTTAAAGAATACATAGTGGGGTTTTCCCAAAGTTCAGTCTGTGGAGGCCACTATATCAAGATCCTCACATTCTCGATCCTGAAATATTGGGGGCCTGCTGTTTTGTTTGTTCATTTGTTTGGAGGTTTTTATTGTTCTTTTTAGATTATAACCCTTTTCTTCATTCAAAATTTTATCCAGACCTCAGTTTATGAAACAGATGAAAGCAGGGCTGTCTAGGTGAAGGGAGGTGGTATTCCTACCAGCATGGCCCCTCGACACTTCCCCTCAACCCTATAGTCTTCATGCATCTAAGATGAAGCTTGGGGGTCTGGACAGCACAATTCAAAAGCTCTTTGTTCTGAATCAGTAAGAATGAGACATTTCTATCAAGGAAGGAAGTGCCATATAGATTATCCAATTCTACAAGCTCGGCCATGGGAAGGGTGCAGGCAGTCTCAGCACGGTGATCCAATACCTCTGGATGTTGTCAACAAGCCTGGCCAGGCGCTGCTGCCGGCCCAAGGGACTGAGGCGTGTCTCTTCAGCCACAGCCTTCATCATTTGAAAATCAGAGGTTGCCTGGTCAGTCAGCCCTACGAAATTGCAAAAGAAGACAAAGTGAAAAAAATGGACACATGCAACCCTAGCTCATCTCAGGTACAGTTTAAACGTTTCCACTTGAACTGAATCAGATTCGCCACATCTGTATAGCACTGTCCAGTAGAAATTAAAACCACAGATGGCATTTTAAATTGTCTAATAGCTGCATCAAGAAAAGCCAAAAAGAAACCGATGAAATTATTTTAAGTAGTATATATTATTTAACCCAACATATCTAACATATTATCAACATGTAATCAACATAAAAAAATTGATGAGATAGTTTCCTTTTTTTTTTTTTTTCATACTAAGCCTTTGAAATCTGGTCTGTTTTCTATGCTCACAGCACATCTCCTCCCAGCCTTTCAGTCGAGCTCGTCACATTTCAAGTGTTCGACACACTCATGTGGCTAGTGGCTGCCGTATTCAGCTGTGCATACCTCCAATATCTAAATACCACTAAGAATGATCACCCCTTCCTTCAAGGATTTTATCCTTATTAATTTTTCTAATTGCAAAATAAGGAGATACACATCATACCTGATTCAAGCAGGACAAAAATGTAAAAAGTGCAAAGTCCTCCCTTCCTAGACCCGCCATGTTAGTCAAATGAACATTATTAAAACTGCTCAAGCCAGTTATTTGCATTCTACTGTATGGTGAGGATTACCTTCTGGGAGCTCATGCAAAAAGAAAATAAGGATCATGCTGGCACCACTCTAACAACATAACCAAAGAAAATCAAAGTCACATCACTTTCTGCATTAGTGAAGTTCAAATAATGGCAAAGAACAGCTCAATATTAAGAAAATATCGGGGGCCTATTTTACATCAAAGTAACAAAAGGAATACATGAAATAAAGAAACAGATCCCAAAGGGCACTCTATTCCCCCAACTTGTCTCTACTACTGAATAATTACTTAAAAGGCCCATCCTCCATGGGTTAAATTAATGCTCCGG
>RJWJ010004848.1:0-72543 GCA_004363605.1 Indri indri
AAAAAAAAAAAAAAGGCCCAGGACCAGATTCACAGTGAAATTCTACCATATCCACAAAGAAAAATTGGTACCTATTTTACTAAATTTGTTCCATAACATCAAGAAGGAGAGAATCCTCCCTAACTCATTCTATGAAGCCAGTATCACCTTGACACCGAAGCCAGGAAAGGACACAACAAAAAAAGAAAACTACAGACCAATATCCTTTATGAAGAAAGATGCAAAATCCTCAACAAAGTACTGCTAGCAAACCAAATTCAACAGCACATCAAAAAGATAATTCACCATGATCAAGTGGGTTTTATCCCTGGGATGCGAGGATAGTTCAATATACCCAAATCAATAAATATGATACACTACATAAACAGGAGTAAAAACAAAGACCATATAATCATCTCAGTAGATGCAGAAACAGCATTTGAAAAAATCCAGCACCCATTCATAATAAAAGCCCTCACCAAACTAGGCACAGAAGGAACATACCTCAGAATAATAACAGCCATATATCACATACCTATAGCCAACATCATACTGAACGGGGAAAAGTTGAAAGCGTTCCCCCTAAGAACTGAAACAAGACAATGATGTCCACTGATGCCACTTCTATTGAACATAGTTCTGGAAGTCTTAGCTGGCTTTCTTAGCTAGCTTTGTCTTGCAGTTAGCCAAGACAAAGAAATAATGGGCATCCAAATCAGGAAAGAGGAGGTCAAACTATCCCCGTTTGTTGACGATATGATCTTGTATCTAGAAAATCATAAAGACTCCACCAAAAGACTCCTAGAACTGATAAATAAATTCAGCAGTCTCAGGTTACAAAATCAATGTAAACAAATCAGTAGCATTTCTATATACTAGTAACAGTCAAGCTGAGAGTCAAATTAAGAACTCAGTATTATTTACAATAGCTACAAAGAAAATAAAATACTTAGGAATATACTTAACCAAGGAGGTGAAAGATCTCTACAAGGAGAACTACAAAGCACTGATGAAAGAAATCATAGATGACACAAATGGAAAAATATCTCATGCTCATGGATGGGAGGAATCAACATTGTTAAAATGTCCATACTGCCCAAAGTGATTTACAGATTCAGTGCAATCCCCATCAAAATACCAAAACCATTTTTCACAGATCTAGAAAAAATAATCTTAAACTTCATATGGAACTGATAAGAGCACAAATAGCCAAAGCAATCTTAACAAATTGACCACCATGTGAATTGTATTTAACTCAGTCTAGTTTTGAACCAGGGGCCTCCTGAAGCATATGTAACTCACACCTCTCTTCACCTTGGGAGCAGTGAGATGTATTTTTCAAGTTGCATGTAACTCACGCACAGAAAACAATAAAAAAACGACAAATTTTTCATTAAATTAGAAAGGATCATTTTGTTTTCGAAGTTTTTATCTTATTTTCATAATAAAACACCATAGCCCCAAGGAAAAATTTTTTTTTTCTAGTGTGGGAGTCAATGTATTAAGCAAAAAGAACAAATCCAGAGTCATCGCATTACCTGACCTCAAATTATATTACAAAGCCATAGTAACCAAAACAGCTCGGTACCGTTATAAAGGTAGAGACACAGATCAGTGGAACAGAGAACCCACAAATAAAATCGTATAGCTACAATGAACTGATTTTTGACAAAGCAGACAAAAACATACATTGGGGAAAGAACACCCTATTCAATAAATGGTGCTGCGAAAATTGGATAGCTACACATAGAAGAATGAAATAGGATCCCTCCCTATCTCTCACCATATGCGTAAATTAACTTGAGATGAATTAAAGACTTAAATGTAAGGCATGAAACCATAAAAATTCTAGAAGAAAGTATAGGAAAAACTCTTCTGGACATCAGTCTAGGCAAAGATTTATAACTAAGACTCGAAAGGCAAATACAACAACAAAAACAAATAAATGAGACTTAATTAAATTTAAAAGTTTCTGCACAGCAAGGGAAATAATCAACAGAGTAAATACTCAGCTTACAGAATGGGAGAAAACATTTGCAAACCATACAGCCGACAAAGGGCTAATACCCAGAATCTATGAAGAACTCAAACAAATCAGCAAGAAAAAAACAAGCCACTAAGAACTGGGCAAAAGACATGAACAGAGTTTGTTCAAAAGAAGATAGACAAAAGGCCAATAAACACATAAAAAATATCAACATCACAAATCATCACGGAAATTTAAATTAAAACCACAATGAGATACCACCTTACCCCTATCAAAATGGCTATTAAAAAACCAAAAAAACACTAGATATTGGTGTGGATGTGGTGAAAAAGGAACGTTCATACACTGTTGGTGGGACTGTAAATTCATACAACCTCTATGGAAAACAGTATGGAGATTCCTCAAAGAACTAAAAGTAGACCTACAATTTGATCCAGCAACCCGACTACTGGATATCTACCCAAAGGAAAAGAAATCATTATATCAAAAAGACACCTGTACCTGAATGTTTATCACAGTACAATTTACAATTACTAATGTATGGAATCAACCTAAGTGCCCATCAATTAATGAGTGGATAAAGAAAATGTGGTACATATATACAATGGAGTACTACTCAGCCATAAAAAAAGAATAAAATAATGTCTTTTGCAGCAACCTGGATATAACTGGAGAACATTATCCTAAGTGAAGTATCTCAGGAATGGAAAAACAAACAGCACATGTTCTCACTAATTAGTGTGAGCTAAATAATGGGTACACATGGTCATAAAGTGGTATAAATATTAGGTCCAATTTCCTTAAGTACTAAGTTTGACAGTTGATATCTCTGACATTTTCACTTTGACACTGATTTTTATTGTGAAGGTACATCCTCAGTCTTTCAAACACATGGGTTTTGGCTTGTGATTATCTTTCAAATTTTTTTTAGAGTAATTTTTATGAAACCATGGATAAGTCAAAAATCCATGTTATTTTTGAATATGAGTTCCACTGTGGAACCAGTACTGTGCAGACAGCTCAAAATACCAGTGAAGTGTTTGGGAAGGATGTGGCTAATGAATGCATAGTATGTCGATGGTTCCAGCAGTTCTGTTCTGGTAATTTTAAGCTTGAAAATGAGCCACGTAGGTGACTTGAGACCAACCAAGGTGGATAATGATGAGCTGAAAGCTGTCGTGGAACAGAATCTATCTCAACCTACACATGAATTAGCAGCAAGGTTTGATATTGGACCATTTGAAACAAATCAGCAAGGTAAAGAAGCTGGATAGACGGGTACCCCATGAATTAAACAAGGATCAAAAGAGAAATCATCTCAAAGCGTGCCTTTCTTTGTTGTCACAACATAAAGGCAAACCATTTCTATACTGTATCGTTACATGTGATGAAAAATGGATACTTTTTGACAATCAAAAGCATTCAGCACAATGGTTGAATAAAGAAGTGCCAAAACACAGTCCCAAAACCAAATATTCATCAAAAACAGCTAATGATATCTATTTGGTGGTCCGGTGCTAATATTATCCACTACAGCTTCATGAAACCTTGTCAATCAATTACAGCAGATGTCTACTGCAATCAACTGGAAGAAACAATGAGGATGCTTGCAATTACGCAGCTAAGCTTGGTCAATACAGACAGGCCAATCCTCTTGCAAGACAATGCTGGACCACATGTGGCACAAACAACACTGCTCAAACTACAGAAGCTGGACTTGGAAACTCTCTGTCATCCACCATATTCACCAGACCTTGCACCAACTGACTACCACTTCTTCCAGGCTTTGGACCACTTCTTGGAAGCCAAAATATTCAATTCTCAACAAGCTATGGAAAACACCTTTCACAATTTCATCACCTCTCACTCTCCAGGCTTCTTTACTGCTGTTAAAATGGTAAAACTGTGTCAATAGTTTAGGCGCGTACTTTGATTAATTGTACTGCTTCTTGTTTGAGATACAATAAATTATTGATTCAAAATCAGACATTTCATATTTAATGACCTAATAACACTGGAAACTAATGAGGGAAAAGGGATAAAAGCTTAACCTCTCGGGTACAATGTACACTATTCTGATGATGGGCACGCTAAAAGCCCCAACTTCAGCATTACACAATTCACGCATGTAACAAAAACACCATACCCCCTTAAATATTTTCAAATACAAATAAATAGATAAATTGTGCTCAAGATTTTCCCCCCATAATTACTTATTAGTATGTTTTCAAATTCCCAAGTATATGGGGTTTGTTTATTTATTTTTGCAATTTAGTTTTAATTGCAAATTGGTAAAAAAAAAAAAAAATTTGATCTCTAAGATAGTGAGTTGTTGAAATTTTTCATCACTCACTTTTTATACTACTATTTGCTCAGTTTTTTAAAAACATGCCATGTGTCCTGAAGAAAACTGACATTTTCTAATTGTTGATTCCAGTGTTTTATATATGTCAACTCAATTAAGTCTGTTAATTGTATTGTTGAAAGCATTTCTAAATTTACTAACTTGGTACTTATTTGAACTGCCAACAATTGAGAAATGTACTACAACCCTCCATTAGGATGGTAGATCTGTTAATTTTTCCCTGTAGTACTACCGGTTTTTGTTTGTTCTGAGACTACTTCATTAGGTACTATGTATCTGAAATTGTTGTACACTTGAGTATCCCTTATCCAAAATGCTTGAGACTGGAAGTGTTTTAGATTTCACATTTTTTCAAATTTTCACACGTTTGCATTAGTGGTTGAGTGTCCCGAATCTGAAAACCCCAAATTCTTTTTTTTTTTTTTTTACTTCAGGATATTATGGGGGTACAAACATTTTGGTTACATGTTATATGACTTTGACTTACCCAAGCCAGGATTAGAGGTGTGCCCTTCCTCTATACAATGCTCACCGCATCCATTAGTTATGTTTGCCCACCGCCACCCCACCAACCCCCAGTGAATATTACTACCATGTGAGCGCCTTAGTGCTGATCGGTTAGTGCCAATCTGATGGTGAGTACATGTGGTGCTTATTCTTCCATTCTTGTGATACCTCACTTTCAAGGATGGGCTCAAGCTCTCTCCAGGATAATATAAGAGGTGCTAGATCACAATTCACTATTGCAAGGATGTGGAAACAACCCAAGTGCCCTTCAGTGCATGAGTGGATTAATAAAATATGGTATATGTATACAATGGAATACTACTCAATTATGAAAGCCCCAAATTATTAATGCTCCAATGAATATTTCCTTTGAGCATACTGGTACTCAAAAAGTTCTGCATTTTAGAGCATTTCAGATTTTCATATTTGGGATACTTAACCTGTAACTTCCTGGTTCACAAATCATTATTTCTAGTTGTGATAATGCCTTTTATCTTAAAGTCATTTTTGTTTGATATTAACAACTGCCCCAGCTTCCTACAGGTTCATATTTGCATAGCACATTTTTTTAATATCTTTTAATTTTAACTTTCCATGTTTCAATGTTTTGGTTTATGTCTATTATAAGGAGCACCTGGCTTTTTAAAAACAATTCGAATTTATAATCTGGCTTAATTATATATTTAACTCATTTATGCTTATTGGATTAATATCTGGAATACTTTCTTTTTATTTTTTATTGTTGTCTAGTTTTTTTCTGGCTCTCCTTTTTTTTCCTTCCTTGGCTTTTTTAAAAATTGAATTTGCTTTTCTATTTCATTATTTTCCCTCTACTGGGTATAGAAGATTAATCACACAATTTCTACTCTTTTAGTTGTTACCCTTGAAATTTTAGCATTTTAATTCCCCTACTAAATAAGATGAGGACTTAAGGCAATTTTAATTCTCATCACTCCTTTCTCTCTCTCACACGGTACTGTTTTTTTGGTGCTTTCATTATGGGTTTTTTTTAATTCCACAAATTAAACATAATCAATTTTTTTATACAGACTATGTTTGTTAAAGTTTATATTAAATATATCCATTTACCAATATCCATGTACTCTTTTTCCTCCTTCTGTAATCATGCCTTTCTTCCAGAAAAATAACCTTTAGAATGTTTAATAAAGACCTTCAATGAGCAGTAGCAGTAAAGATGTACTGGTAGTCAACATTCTGCTTTCATTTGTCTGAAAATGTCCTTGAAAGATTCTTCTGCCGATATACAATAATAGGATGGCAATTATTTTTGCTCACTTCTTTGAGAATAATATTCCACCATCTTCTGGCTTCCATTTTTACTGTGAGTTATCAGTTTATTTTACACTACTTTGTAAGTGATCGTTCTTCTCTAGATGCATTTAAGATTTTCTGTCTTTGGGGTTACATCATTTGACTAAAGTGCTGAATTTTGTTTTTGACGAGTATGCTGGGCTTGCTGTATTGATGGATCGTGTCTTCTATTAATTCAGAAAAATTCTCAGAATCTCTTCAGTTATCACCTCTGTTGTATCCTCTCTATTCTTTCTTGGATCCAATTTGACATATCTGACATTCTCATTCCATTGTTTAACTTCTCTTTTAATATCTTCATTCTCCTGTTTCTCTGCATTCTTAAAAATTTCTTTAGATCTAACTCCCAGTTTGCTCACTCTTTCCTCAGCTGTGTTCAATTTACTATCTAACACATCCATTGAATTTCTGATCACAAAGTTTTCAGTAAAAAAACATTTTACTTAACTCTTCTGGAAATCTTCCTGGTTGTTTTTCATACTCTTGTTCCTTGCTCATTTGTGATTCTAGTTTTTATTTCTTTATAAATATTTCATACATAATTATTTTATATTTCTATCCAATTCGAACACCTTAAGGGACCTTGGAGGAAGGAAAGTCTAACAAATATTAATAGATAATGCATTGTTTTGTTAGTGCTCATTCATGATAGCTTTTTTTATTGTTTGTGTGCTAGCATTTTTGGTTTTTTGTTTATTAGGAACACTTATGTGATTGATTTTAACCTATAGGATTCCCAAGGTCCTAAATTAAGGTTGTTATCTATCAGACAATGTTTTAATTTCCTTCTGCTGGAAGACAGGGGATCTACTGATTTGGGACCACTTTATCCTCTTTCAAGGATTCAACTTAATTCAAGAGCCTTGGGTTCAGCCCACCTATCTTGCTTCTAGCCTAAGGCTTTGTCACCAATTTTATCATTGATATTGATAATTTGCTTTTGAGAGCAAACTGCCTTTTGCCCTTGTTTGCTGCTGATCAGTCCCACTCTGATTCAAGTTTGCTGTTTCACCCAAGGAGGGAGGTCAGAGAAGAGAGAGACACAGAAGTATAGAACAGAGGAGTGGAGGAGGAACAAACCTAAGAAATTTCATGTACTTACTGTAACCCAGCAACGTATTAAAAATGTATTTAGGATCTGATTGTTCTGCAGCAGAAAGGCCTTTCAGAATATCTAGTTGACAACACTGAATCGAAAGTTACTATTAACTCTGTATTTTTAAAGCAGCAAATACTAATTATCTGTGATATAAACTAAAAAAAATTGTGATCTTACAAATAGCTGGCTAAACACCATCCAAATCATAACACAATATAATCCAATTAATGTTTACACCCAAAATACAGATCTGAAAAGATACTAAGACTGCCATTGTGTCATCAGTCAAAACAAAAACGTTACAACACAAGCTTAGAGGGTCACCACATACCTACAAAAAGATACTCAACTGAAGGGACAAGCGGAGACTGAAATCCAGCCTATACTCTACTCACCAGTCTGGAAAAAAATGGAAAATTTTTCTAATTTGCACAAAGACACCAATGTACTACTGAGATGGTAAGAGAGTAAAATAAATCCTCAATGTCCAAAACAATGTGAGGGCTGCAATTTAGAGATATAAGCACAGCAACAGCCAGAGAATTTGATCTTCTCTGATGGCCAAAGGAGAAAGACCAGGACATGTCCAAAGTGACAAGTCTAATAGGAACCCCTGCATAAATCTGATGCAAATAGTTATACCCTTAGTTAAAACGTAAACTGAACAAAAAAATCTGTCCTACACAGAGAAAGACAATGCAGTAACATGTCTGACTTGACATCAGTGTTAGGTGGAGAGGAGGAAAATCTCTCAAGTCAGACCTCACATGATTTGTGGTTATGTGTGATATGAAAAACCTCATTCTAAGGAAATAATTTAGTTAATGAACTAAATACTCCAATTTAGTTAACTAATACTCCATTTATTTAATGAAGTAAATACTCCAGTTAAAAGACAGATACGGTTAGAATGGATTTTTTAAAAGGGAAGAACTATATACCATGTAGAAGATAAATACTTTAAATATAAAGCCACAGACAGATGAGAAATAAATGGATGGAGAAAGATACACTACTACATAAACAGTAAACATAAGAAGGAAGTGACTACAATAATTTCAGATAAAGTGGATTTCAAGAGAATTGGTAAACTAATAAGGAAGACATAACATTAAAATGTCTACAAAAAGCAAAAATTGAAAACTATTAAAATATAGATAATTCCACAATCATATTTGGACCTTTTAACCCTCTCTCTGCTAATAATAGAAATAGAGCAAAAAAAAAAAATTCAGTTAAAGACAAAGAATATCTGAACATCATTATCTTAATGTCTATTTATGTAACACTATATCCAATAATGTTAAAATACATATTCTTTTCAAGTGCACATGGTATGTTTAGCAGAACAGACCACATGCTGGGTCATAAAACAAAGCTGAAACCACACAAAATGATATCTGATCAAGGTAGAATTAAATTAATAATCAATAATGGAAACTAATAAAACCCAAACATTTGTAAATAAAAAGTTATTATTTCTAAATAATCCACGAATTAACAAGGAAATGACAAATTATTTTTAGCTAAATGATAATGAAAATCAAAATTTGTGGGATATACCTAAAGCAATGTTTAAAAGGAAATTTTTAGCTTTAAATGTTTTTATTAGAAAAGGACAAAAATCTACAAATAAAAAATCTGGAGTCTGCACCCAGAATTTGAAAAGGAATATCAAATAACATCCAAAGTAAGTATCAGGCAGAAAATATTAAAGCTGGGAAAAACCCAGTGAAATATAAAATCAACAAACAATGAAAAAAATCAAAGAAACTAAAAAGGGTTCTCTGAAAACATCAACAAAACTGATAATTATCTAGTTGGGTCATTCAGGGGAAAAGAAAAAGAGAAATGAACAATATCAAGAATGAAAAAAATGATATCACTTTAAATCCCATAGACATTAAAATAATAATAATGGAATATTAGGAATAATTTTATTCCAATAAATTAAAATATAAGACCAATTTCTTGAAGGACACAAATGACTAAATTTGACCCCAGGAGAAACAGGAAAATTGAATAGCCCTATATTGATTAAAGAAAATGAATTCATAATTATAAACCCTCTTGGTCACTGGCTTCACTGGTGAATTCTATCAAACTCTTAAGGAAGAAATAATAGCAATACTATACAAACTCTTTCAGAAGATATAGGAGGAGGAGGAAATACTTCCTGACTCATTTTCCCAGGCCAGCATTAGCCCTGTTACCAAAACCAGGCAGTCGTCATAAGGAAAAAAGAAAAAAGAAAACAAAAAGCTATAGACCAATATCTTTTATAAACACTAACGTAAAATAAAATTTTTGCAAATTTAATCTAACAACTTACAAAGGAACACTATATTATGACCAAGTAGGATTTATCCTGAGAATGCAAAGCTGACTTACTATAGTGAAATCAATTAATGTAATTCACTATATTTGTAAAATAAAGAAAAAGGTCATTTGAATAGGTGCATAAAAAGCATATTTTGAAAACATACTACTCATTATAAATACTATGAGGAATTGAAGTTCCATGAACATACGAACATCTTCAAAAAATCTTTAGATAATATCATGCTCAATGGTAAAAGGTTCAATGTTTTCTATGTTCATATAGGAACAAGGCAAGAATACCCACTCTTACCACTTTCATTCGACATTGTACAAGAAGTCCTACCAGTGGAATAAGACAAGAAAAAGAAACAAAAGGCATGAAGACTGAAAGGAGACATAAAACTATCTTTATTTGCAGATGATCACATAGACAATTGTAAAGAATCTACAAAAATATTTATTAGAACTAATAAATAAATAAATTTAGTAAAGTTATAGGACATAAAGACAAAAATCAATTACGGATTTATAGGGTAGCAGAGAATAGTCAGAAAATTTAAAATAGCATCAATAATATGTAGGAATACATTTAGTGAACAATTTTTAGTAACTGTACACAGAAAACAACAAAACAATGCAAAGAAGAAAATTAAATGTTCATGAACTGGAAGACTCAATTTTGTTAAGTCGGCCCAAACTAACGTACAGATTGAGGCAATCTCAATTAAAATTCTAACAGGTTTTGAAAAAACTGACAAGCTGATGCTAAAATTAATATGGTAAGGCAAAAGACCTTGAATGGCCAAAACTTTTTTGAAAAAGAGCAAGATTGGAAGATTTATATTACCTCATTTCGAGACTTATTATAAAGCTACAGTAACCAAGACAATATAGGATTAGCAAAAGGACAGACATAAGGATCAACAGTACAGGATAGAGAGACCAGTAATAAACCCTAGCATTTTATGGTCAATTGATTTTGGACAAAGGTAACATGGTAATTTAATAGGGGAAAGACAGTCTTTTCCACAAATGAAGCTAGAACAACTGGATAACTGTATGGGAGAAAAACCTTGACCCTTTACTCAAAAATTAACCTGTAATGGATCACAGATGTAAACGTAACAGCTAAACCATTAAACTTACAGAAGAAATCATAGAAGAAAGTCTTTGTGACATGAGGTTAGATAGGTTTCTTAAACACAGAAACCTCAAGTCATAAAGAAAAAAAGTGAAAAAGTAGACCCTAAAATTAAAACCTTTTGGTCTTTGAAAAACAGTTAAGAAGACAAACCACAGACTGGGAGAAATATTTGTAAAACATATATGTGGAAAAAGGGATTATATACAGAATATAAAGCACTCTTATAATTCCACAATAACACATACAAAAGAGCCAACAGCCCAATTTAAAAATGGAAAAAAGATATGAACAGACTTTTCATAAAAGAACACATATAAATGACAAAAAGCATAAGTAAGATGCTTAACAACATTAATCACTAGGGAAATGCAATTTATAACCACAATGGGATAGCACTAGTCACCCAGTAGAATGGCTAAAGTTAAGAAGACAGGTAATATCAAATGACAGTGAGGATGTGAAGCAACTAAAACTCCTATAAATTATTAATGGGAATAAAAAATGATATAGATATAAAATGATACAGATATACATAAAATAGTATAGAGATATCTTATAACATTAGACATACATTTACCATATGACCCAGCATCCACCTTGGGTATTTATCCAAAAGAAATGAAAATTTAGGTACATACAAACACTTATCTACCAACGTTCATAACAACATTATTCATAATAGCTAAAAACTGGACATGTAATTCAAATGACCAGCAACTGGTAAATACATAAACTATGGTAAAGCTACCATAAGGAATACTATGCAGCAATAAAAAACCTGAAAATACAACATATTTGAATCTCAAAAACATATGCTAAGCAAACAAACATGAAAGACTACTTATTATATGATTCTATTTATATAAAAATCTAAGAGAGACAAACCACAGTGACAGAAATTAGACCAGTGACTGGCTGGGTCACAAGTTGGAGAAGAGGATCCAAGGGCATGAGAAGACTATCTAGAGTGAAGGCAGTTAAGTGTTCTCTATCCTGAATGTGGTAGCAGTTACACAGCTGCAGTATAATTGATAAATTCATCGCATTGCTCACTCAAATAAAATGGAAAAAGAGAAAAGATATTTGTAATTTTGATCAGAGACCGGGGCTCACTTTCCTAAACTATAAAAAGCTCTTAGAAATCAATGAGGAAAAAAAAAGGACCACGGCTCAACAGAAAAATAAGCAAAGGAAAGGAATAGTTCATTTACGAAAAAAAGAACAAAACAACTCCTGTGTAAATTTAAACAACTCCTGACCTCACTGATAGGAGAAATGCAAATGTTAAATTACACTAAGAAACCATTTTTCACACACGGGATTGTCAAGAATTCAAAAGCTCAGTAATATTGAATATTGAAGATTATATGGAAACAATCTCATAGATTCCTGGTGGACAAGTAAATGGCATTGACCTTACAGAAAAAAATTGGGCAATATTTGTAAAATTACAAATGTATTAACCTTCCATCCAACAGCAATTCCACTTCTAGAAATTTATCTCATAAACTAGCATATACATAAAATGGCATATATTACAAGGTTTATCTGTACAGCAATTCTTTTCAAAGGAAAAGACTGTAAACAGCTCAAATGACTATCAACAGTAGATAGAATGGTTAAATAAATTATGATACATTAAAAAAGTAAAATATTATGTATCTATAAAAAATAAGAGTTCTCTATATAATGATTTGAAAATAGTTATAAAAAACAGTGTTGAAAAAAGCAAGGAGAAAAGCAGTGAGTATGGTATGCCACATTCTATGTAAATAAGAGGCGATAAGAATTTATATATTGTTCATATATGCATAAAGAAACTTTGGAAAGATATGCAATACTAGTAAGAATGACTAATTGCTAGGATGAAGAAGGGAGGACAGAGTATAGCACTGGAACAAAACACATTTTAAGTTTTTTAAATTTTTGAACACGTAAATACATTGTCTCTTCAAAAAAATTAGGTGAATTAATCAAAATCAAGTTTCATATGAAAATAACTAAGGAAATAGACACACCAAAGTGATATGAAAAGACAGGTCACAAACTCCAAGACGATATTTACAATTCAAAAACCTAAAGGACTGGTGTCAAATTATATAAAGGGCTCCTACAAATTAGTAAGAGAAAGACAATCCAATGGTAAAGGAAAAACGAACAAAAGAGATGCACATATATTTCACTGATGACACAACTAACAGTCAATAAACATGAAACAATGCTAAACTTAGTAATTCAGGGAGTAAAAAGTAAAATACCCATGTGGTATATTATCTCAACTAGACTGGCAAAACTAAAGTCTAATAATATGAGCTGTTGGCAAGGAGCTAGATCCAAGTCAACAAGATACAGCCTTGGGACAGCCTCCTGTTTTTGTAAATAAAGTTTTACTGAAATATAGCCATGAATATGGTCTATGGCTGCTTCCTAGTTACAAAGGCATAGTTAAGTAGTTGCATGAGAGACATTTATTAAACACTACCTGGCACTTTAAGAAAAAGTTTGCTAATTCCTTATAGAGATTGACGGGAATTGCTTGACACTGTTGGTAGGATGTAAAGGAGTACAATCGCTTTGTAAAATAGTTTGACATTAGCTACTAAAGCTGAATGGATATACACAACAATCTTTACAGCTGCACTACTTTTTATTAGCACAAAAACAGAGAAAATAACAAATACCCATTGACAAGAAAATCCATAAACAAACTGAAGTATATTCAAACAACATAGCAGTGCCTGGTAGTAAAAATGAAGGAACTATGGCTACATGCATCAATATAAGCTCTCATAAATGAAATACTGAGAAATAATAAAGTTGTAGAAAATAAAAACTGTATGATTCAACATATATAAAGTTCAGAAATATGCAAAACCATGTATTATTTTCAGAATACATACCTATGCAGTAACACTATCAAGAAAAGGAATCAACTGGTAAACACAAAACACAAGATTGTTAAGTATTTTCTACTGGTAGGAAGGAGGATAGATTTAGAAAGGTAACCAAAAAGTGCAGAAAAGATACTAGCACTTACATACTCCTTAAGCTAGATGATGGTGTTTGTTAATGCTACTCTCTCTGACTCAATATATATAAATATTCTTTTGTATGTACCTGATATTTAATAATTTTCAAAACTCTGCTAAAAGAAGTCAATAATGAAGAGACTAAATGCTACAAAAATGTTAGTTCTCCCCATTTAATTTATAAATAAGAACCTAATAAAAGAATATTAAAAGTAGAGAAAATTAATTGAACTACACTATCTAGCCCCTCACAAGTATTGTGCGACTTAAAGCAAGATGGATAGATAATAAATAAAAGGTATTTTTGAGAAACATTATATAAACATAAAAAATCTTTTAAAGAATTCTTTAAGAGTTAAGATGAGAAGCCACTGGAAATAAACTTGACTACAATCCCTTACCAAACTCATTTCCCAAAACAAGATAAAAGAAACAAATATGAAAAAAAATTATGAAACTATAATTAAAGTCCCTATTAGAAATGTATAAATCCAATTCTATTCTCATAATACATATCATTTAAAAAATCTGCAAAATGTATTTATTTATTTTTATTTTCCCTATGCTCCTGAAAGAATTTAAAGGGATATATATATAGAAATAAATACTTTCTCCCTCAATAAAGGATACAAGATAAAATAATGAGGAAACGGAGGAATTAAAAAATAATAATAAAGCTATGATGAAAGCTAATACATAAAAGCAAAGCCATGATGAGCTCTTATATACTTCTTTTACTGGCTGAAATTTGGCTCCAAGTTTGTAATCAGCTACAGCAAAGAAGGAAACACAATTAGTTAAGAGATAGTTACGTTAATAAACTATCTACTCAAGGATCATTAGCAGCTTTTCTTGATACTGGTTCCAGAGAGAAGTATTTCATATGACTCTTATAAAGGGGACCTAAAAATCCACCATTAAGGCACTAAAATACCCAGAAGGTTAATAAAAATTAATGGTTTATTAGGGTACCAAGAACTGGGGAAATATATAAAAATAATTTGCAATAAAATTATTAAATAAAGTGATTAGTAATGTCACTTAATATTCAACATAATATTTAACAGTCATAAAATTTACTGACCTTCCTGAATTGCCATGTCCACAGTTATTCCAGAAGCTGAATGCAGAAGTTTTTGGTAATTCTGTGCATTTTGGTCAAATAACTGTACAAGAAGAGTACATGTCTTTTCATATTCACATCTGCTGACGGTGCACAACTGCTCCAGCTGCTGAAACACAGTAGCAGTATCATCCAGGGGATCATCTAACTGATCTCTGCAAACATATAAGAACAAGTTTGCAGATAACATTAGAATGTGACGTACTTTTATTCACCACATATAAACTTTGTTAAATAAAAATTCTAATGGATAAAGAAATAAAAGAAATGAGTTAGAAGGTAAGAAAAAAAACTGTCTATATTTGAAGATGGTATGATTAATATACAGAAAATACAAAATAAACCACAAAAAAGGTACCAGAACTACTACGAGTTTACTAATGTCACAGCATACAAGGTCAATATATAAAAATCAACTATTAATATATACTGACACTGAATAACTGCAAATTGAAATTTTAAAAAACAGTATCCTACGAAGGCACCAGAAAACATAAAATACTAATTAAATTTAACTAAACATATGCAAGATCTGAAGGCTAAAAACTACAAAACACCGATGAAAGAAATCACAGAAAGGCTAAATAAGTTAAAAGATAGACACACTCATTGATTGAGACTTCATATTGTTGAGATGTCCATTCTTCTCCCAAATTAACCTATAGATTCAATTCAATCCCAGTCGAAATCCCAGCAGGATTTCTTTATAGGAACCGAGAAACTGATGCAAAAATTCACATGGAAAAGCAAAGAAGGTAGAGTTGCCAAAACAATTTCGAAAAGGGAAAAGCAAGTTGGAGAACTTATACTATCTCGTTTCAAAGCTTCTTATAAAACTACGGTAATCAAGACAGGTTACTGGCAGAAGGATAGACACATAGATAAATGAAAACACAGTCCAGAAATAGAACCACATGTATGCGGTCAATTAATTTTTGACAACAGTGCAAACGCAATTCAATGGAAAAAGACAATCTTTTCCACAAATGGTGTTGGATTAATTGATCATCCATATGACAAAAAAGAAAAAAGATGTGAGCTCTTCTTCAGATAGTATACAAAAATTGGCTTGAAATATGGATCATAGACCTAAATGTAAATCCTAAAACTAGAAAACTTCTAGAAGAGAAAATAAAATTGTTTTGACCTTGGGTTAAAGATTCCTTAGGTATGATACCAAAAACATGATAAATAAAAGAAAATAAAGAGTAAATCAGACTTCATCAAAACTGAAAACTTTTGCTCTTCTAAAGACTCTGTTAAGGAAGTGAAAAGGCAAATGACAGAGAAAATATATTCACAACAAATGTATGATAAAAAGACTTGTGAACAGAATATACACAATGCTCAAATCTCAATATAACAACCCAATAAAAAAATGAGCAAGATTTGACAGACATTTTGCAGAAGAATCCATACAGATGGTAAATAAATAACATGAAAAGATGGTCAATATTATCAGTCACTAAGGTAAAACCACAATGAGGTACCACTATACACCTATTAAAATGACTAAAACTGTTTAAAACTGACAATATCAAGTGCTGGTGAGAATGCAGAATAATTGAATCTTTCATACATTGCTAGTGGGAATGCAAAATGGTTATAGCCACTTTGGAAAATAGTTTGGCAGCTTCTTATAAAGTAAAATATATACTTACCATGCAACCCAGGAATCCCAAACCTAGTACTTACCCTAGAGAAACAAAAACTTACATTCGTACATAAATCTGTACAGGAATGTTTACAGCAGTTTTATTCACAATTGCCAAAACCAGAAACAACCCAAAAGTCCAGCAACAAGTGAATGAGTAAACAAACTGTAATATTTCCACCAAATGGACTAGTCAGTAATAAAAAGGAAAGAACTACTGACACAATATGGAGAAATCTCAAATGCATTATGCTAGGTACATTATGCTACATACTACATGATTTCATTTATACAACATTCTGGAAAGGGCGAACATTACAGGGAAACAAAAATAGATCAGTAATTGCCAGGGATAAGGGTGAAGAGAGGAATGACTACAAAAGGACCCAACAGAACTTTTTGGGGTTGACAGTAGCTATCCAACATATGCACTTGTCATACCTCATTAAAACTGTACACTAAAAAGGGTGAATTTCAAATTTATACCTCAATCTTAAAAAATTTCAAGAAGTAAAAGATGAAAATACAACAGAAACATTTGGTTTTTCAATACCTCACAACTATGGCAACAGATTCCAACCGAGAAGTGATAAAGGCCTTCGTGATTTCTGGTGCATAAGTGTCTAACAGGTGGGGCTCAGTTGATTTCACAAAAGGAACTGATGCTACCATCCTTTGCCACAGAGTTAATAAATAATGAACACTGTTGGGAGCAAATTCCCAATGCTGCAAAGAAATAAAGCAAAAGTTATTTAAAATGACATTATATCTTCCTAGAATAAGAATTACAAAGCAAAATTACTAAACATACATTTTTTTTTATTTCAGCATATTATGGGGGTACAGATGTTTAGGTTACGTATGTTCCCTTCCCGTCCCTCCCCCCCAAGTCCGAGCTTCAAGCGTGTCCATCCCCCGATGGTGTGCATCGCACTCTTTGTGCCAAACATACATTTTAAAATTAACTTTTATTTTGATTATGTAACTAATAAAACATTTCATATGGCAAATTTGATGAATGCAAAAAAGTATAAAGAAATCAACATCTCTCATTACTCCAACACTACATGATCATGATTAAAATGTTATTGTATTTCCTTCTAACTGTTGCACGAATATTTTTCAGAGTTGACATCACATGGAAAATATGGTTTTATGTTCTCTCCCCCAAACTTATAAAAAGCATTTTTCCATAATACAATCTGTAAAAATATTCTTTTATTTCTTCACACAGATTTTACTATAGCTTCTCAAGCCACCTTTCAATTATAGATATTTAAGTGACTTCTCAATTTTCATTATTATAAATGTTATGATGAACTTTTTCACCTAAAACTTTACAATGAATATTTTCAGCAAAGTACTCAAATTAATAGATGTTAAAAAATACCTCCACCAACCCTTACCAAGAAATTGTTTTAAAACTGTCTAGAGTTTAATATCAATTAAGTATTTTTACTTACCTGTAGGCTAGTAATGGTAAAATTAGCAATCAATCTGATAACTTCAGGATACTCCTTCACCATAACTAATTCTCCCAGCTGATAATTTGTCTTTAAACGAGCCAAAAATCGACAAAATTCATGATAATTACCTGGATCAGACAAACCCTAAATTACGAGACAACAAGAAAGGCTTTTAAAAGTACTTAAAAACAAACCAACCTACTGATAATAAAATTCCAAAGCATTTTATTAAGTCTTCCAGTTTTCATTGGTACTGACAGTACTCTATGTCAACTAGGTAGTTAACAATGTAAGAAAACAAGTGATTTCTGCTAGATTTAATGTCATCAATGATAATAAGGATTCCAAAGTCAAAGCTTTACACCACAATGACTACATTTTGTTTGGGAACCTATCATATTACACAAAAAATGTGTGTGTGTGTGTGTGTGTGTAATGTGGCTTAAACAGAAGTCAACAAAGAACTTGAAAAATTTTTAAGATGAAAATAAGAATGGGCACTTGAAACCCTGGAAAAGAGCAATACCAATTGGACTTAAATTAAATGGTATGTGTGTGCGCACACAGGTAACAGAAATTTCTTTTAATTCGGCAAACACTTACTGAGTACCTACAGGTATTGTCCCCTCAAACAATGCCCTGTCTCTAAGTAAACACTCATTCGAATGCAATGTTGGGAACAAAGTCTAACAAAATACCTACAAGAGACACAGGTAAATCTGGGGGGAGGAGAAATTAAAAAGAAAAAACAAGTATCCCTAGTTATCTGTGAGCTCCTTAAAGACAGGGCACATGTGTTATTATCTCTATAGTTTGAATGAGCAGTATGCACTGTAGCTGGCATGAAACAATTTCAAAAGTATCTATTTAACACAAAGTTTCTAAGAAATTTCATTCATAGGAACTTCATAAAAGAATACAAATAGTGTCTAATTATTAAAGATAAATTACAAAAAGACATTTTGTAACCATAGGTTTTTTCATACATGTTTATGATTCTAAGATAATATAATATTCATAACTAACTTTTATAGCCATAAAATATCAACATGAGGATGCTGTAAAATCATTTAAGAGAATTATCAGTCTTTAGCATACTGGTTGAGGATGGTAAGTTACACAACTAAAAATTTAAAAGCATATTGGTAAAATCCTATTTATCAGTAAAACAGGTATATTTCACAGCTATATTAACAATGAAATGATAAAACAAATGCATTATCCATGAAACATTCCTAAGAATAACCTGCAAAAACAACTGGTTTTTGTAGAACAAGCACACTTTCTTTTTGTACAAAGATATGTCCCCTAAAAGTTACTAATAACCAAGAGACTTACATAAACCTCTTGAATCATCATTTAACCTTTTACAATCTATACGTTAATTACAGATTTTTTTTAAGAGACAGGGTCTCGCTCTGTCACCCAGACTAGAGTGCAGTGGCACAATCATAGCTCAGTACAATTTCAAACTCCTCAACTTAAGCTATCTTCCTGCCTCAGCCTTCCAAGTAGCTGGGACTACAAGTGTGCACCACCATGCCCAGCTAATTTTTAAATTTTTTTGTAAAAAAAATTTATGCTGTCTGGGCTGATTTTCAACTCTTGGTCTCAAGTGCTGGGATTAGAGGTGTGAGCCACTGCACCCAGCTTAATTATAGACATTTTAAAAACAAAAACAAAGTAAAAAGTGAAACAAAGTATTTTATCTAGGCACCCAAAATCACTCATTAATAATGGCTTTGCAATTCTTTGAAATGAATATTGCCACTGAAGCTCTAAAGTTAATGTGCAGTAGAGTTTAAAATCTATAAACTCTTACTTGCCTAGAACGGGGCAAGAAGTCATTATTTCATAATTTAAAGCCACTTATTCCAATATTAACATTCACATTTATATTAAGTCTTCTAGTTCAGATGGTGGATATAACACTGATCACTTCAGAAGTTTAAGAAGTGCAAGCAGAGAAATGTAGTACAATGGTAAAAGACAGAAGCGTAAGACAGATAACCTCTATTTATATTAGTCTAAAAGATAAAAAACAAAAAGAAGAGTAAAATATAGAAATCTGAAATCGGAACACCCATTTTTAAAAACTGCCCATTTCTCACTGCAAATGAAATCTAAGGAAGATTAATATGAATCTAAATATTTTCTTTCAGAATCATAATAAATTCATGATGAGTTTATTATGTGCCTTTGAGCAGAGAAACTATATTTCTATATGCTAAGTATTAATTAAATTACTTCATAAATACCTGAGGGTTTTCAAGTATTCTTTTTACTCCCTTAATTAAATTACCAAGGTACTTGGCACGTTCAGGACTGCTAAATAAGGACCTTCTTGTAGAAGCAAATTGAACTAAACATGAAAGTGCCTAAAACAACAACAAAAAAATTCATTTCAATTTTAAAAGTAATTATGGCCACATGTGAAAAACTACCAGTCTTTACATTTAAAATGTATTTAATTTTAATGATAAAAAAGCACTACAGAACATAGAAATAATGAAAGCCAAACATCATCAACCACTACCATCACCCACAATACTTCTACTCCACCATTAACATTCCTATTTATGCATATTCCCTGCTAATATTTTTTCATATATGAAATCTGCCAGAGCAGTGCCTAGACATGCATAAGTTCAAAAGGTTCCCAATTGCTTATGATGCCCAGCTCTGTTTGAGAACCAATGAACCAGGTGTTCTACCAAAAAGAAAACAATGGTTTTGTGGTACCACTGGGAAAATACTGCATATTATGCACTGTGGTATCCTGAAAAAGGGAAAAAATCCTGTAACCTAATCCAGCATGTCTCAAACTTATTTGGTCATAGAATGTTTTACACTGTTCATTAGTATCTTAAGGATCAGTTTGGAAAATGCTGCTGGAAAAGTTAGGTACTTTATAAAAATTCCTAAAGAGTACCTGTGGCCTAGTTACCTTCCTAAAGTTTTCAGAAAATTTCACTACTTGGGTTCTTAATTCTATTAATGGTACCCACTGAGGTCTGTCTGATCACTAAGTGAGAGGCCCCAGTTGGCAACTTTCAGGCCAAACTGGCCCACATACATCTCCTGGTCCCCATATTTGCTTGTGTACTTCTTTTTAGATTAAAATTAGCTGTCAACATTTAAATATTTCAATTAGAAGATTTCACATAAAATGTCTGGCTCTCTTGGCAAAGGTGAGAATAGGAACAAAAACCAGATGCTCTTTTTAGATGTACTCTAGTTTGCCACAGCCTCTACTGTTAAAAACGAAAAAATAAAAAAAAAAAACCAAAATACCTCCAAACCTCCTTAGGCAACTCAGATGTGCAGGTTTGGGAACCACTAATGTATTAAAAACACCTAGGGTTTGGGGGCCAAAAAGACCTGGTTTTGAATCTCAGCACCAATATTTTGTTTGTTGTCCTAGGGGAAGTCACTCAGCCAGTCTGGGTCTGTTTTCTGTTTTTCTGGGCCTATATAGTGAGGACAGTAATATTTACCTTGCAGGGCCACTTTGAGGATTGAGATAAGTGTCATATAACATATTGGACGTGCTCAAGAAATATTAGTTACTATCTCCCAAAGCAGTTGTTTTCTACTTTATTTTTTAAGCACCATGCCTTTTTTGTCTCATCCCAAAACATAATTATGTGAAACTGTGACTTGGAAACAATTAAAAGCAAAACTGTTCTGGTTGAAAGAGAGAAGGCTATGGCACCACCTGGAAACATGAACCCCTGTGAAACACAGTTTAAAAACCACCACCTTGAATCCTAGATCAAGAGCAGACATGTTTTTTAAAAAAAGGATATTTTTGTGAATGTTTCTCCCTTCTAGAGGATAACTTCTCAACAAACATACTACTGACATGTACTTTAAATCTGGAGCATCTTTTTTTTTTTCAGGAAATAGCAGTATTAGAACTCTCCGACTTTATTTCTATAATCTTAGACATTAAACTTACAATTTTTTAACCTTGCCAGAGCTGTTTTAGACACCACAAACATGAAGCCCATAGTCTCGAAGTTCTATATAACCGTAGGTATGTAATAATTTTTTGAGCATGCAATAGAATTTGTGCTGATTCAAAAAATAAATGAACAACGAGAGTGATGAGCACAAAATCAAGTAAGAAGATCTTCATTTCTTATTCAGAGAGTTCTGATGTGGGCTGCCTGTCACGCCTAAGACAAAGAGCCAGGCAGGACTGCGGAAAGTCAAGAGAAGAGTAAGAGAAGGGAAGGTCCAGGTCGGGTGGTCAACTGCTGGACTTAGGCCCTATGGAAACTGAGTACGAAGAAAGATATATTTAGAGGCTGATACGTTGTCCTGGCTCTGGGTAGGAGCTAAATCAACAGTATTGTTTCTGGGCTCACCTGTGAAACAGAATGTGCTGATGACAAAATAAATAAAATCTAACAAATAGCTTAAGTAATATACATCCCAGAAAATGTAAGAACTTATTGTGAGAGGTAAACCCAATCAAATACATAAATAGAATTTTTGAAGTAAATATATACCATCCCTTACTTTAATTAGACAAAGATCACAGGTACTTTTTAATGAGGTAATGAATGACTTTTACTTACTAACTGAGAGAGTAGTGGTGGAAGTGAATGATACAAATCGAAGAAAAGATCCAATGTTGCTGGTTCCAGGAAAACTGGAAAAAAAATTATTTTCTAACACCATTACTTTCAATTCAGTGATCTTAACAAAGTAAGACGTTATCATATTAACTGAAAACTCCAAGACCTCTGCATGTGGCTACTCTTTCCAGTTAGGCTTATTTTTAGTTCCTGTTTACCTTTGAAAGATGAAATATAATAATACAGAGATAGAAATTAACTAGCTAAGCTGTTACTCATTTCTTACGTAGCATCTACAGTTCTACCTTTTTCACTGGTATTAAAGTAATATGAATATAAACACTGCCAAAAAATTCAAATGGTATCAAAAAGTAAACAGTACTAAAAAGCTACATCCTACCCCATTCCAACTACTTTTCAATTCTTTTAGCTATATTTACATACATTATTTCAAATAATATTATATACTATTATTTCTTCATTTGATTGTTTTGCTTTAGATAACAACTGTATTCCTATTATAGTATGTGAGGCTTTATCTGTGTAACCACTCACCCCACTTCTCTACCACCCCCACCACTCTCTTTACAATCCATCCTCTCAAAAATACATCCACTATTATCACAATTTGTGATTAAATCAGTTCTATGTGTTTACCTTTACTATGACTGCATAAATAATATTAACAGCAGAGTCAAGTATACTGTGATTATATCACACTTCTAATACTCCCTGGACTTAACCATAGCATCTTTTCTGTGCTTAGTTGTATCTGTCGCTAATTTTTTCCAAATACTTTGACAGATTTGTTTTTCATGACATTTTCCACAGGACCAATAGCATCAAATAACCTATCATCATCACTCTCTTACCTCTACCTCCCAGAGCTTTCAACTTGAACTGGTTGTTCCCTAACTTTGTTATACAACTCTAATCTTTTTATGTCTGTTCACTGTTATTTTGTGTTACCCTTTTCCCAAATCCCGTATCTTCCACTTTTTTGGCTTGAACATCAAGTAGCTTCCAGAAAGCAAGTACATCAGGGATAAATTTTGGGAGACTTGAATGTCTAAAAATGTCTTTATTCTATCTTACACATGATAATTTCAGTCTAATTTGAAAATAATTTTCCCTTAGAAGTCTGAAGATTTTACTTCAGTGTCTTCTAGCTTCTAGTTCTACTGTTGAGAAGTCTAATACCATTCTTGATCCCAATCCTTTGTAGGTGGTCTTATTTTTTTCCTTCTAAGGGTAGATTTTAGATCTTTTTTCTTTAACCCCACTATTCTGAACTTTCATGATTATAAAGCTTAGTGGATATCTTTTTTCATTCATTATGTTGGGTACTTGGTGAAACCTTCCAAACCAAAAATATATGCCCTCCAGTGCTGAAACCTGTTTTGGGTATTATTCGTTTGCAACTTTTGTTCTGTTTTCTCTGTCCTCTCTTACTACAACTCCTAATAGTCAGATGCCAGACCTCCTACTTTCATCTTCTAATTTTCTTATTTTTCTCCTCTCCTATTAAACATTTCCTTGCTTTTTTGGTCTACTTTCTAGGAGATTTCATTAAATTATCTTCCTACTTTTCTACTGAATGTTTTATTTTGTCAATTGTCTTTTAAATTTGGAACAGTCTCTGAACTTGCCTTTTGAAAACAATATTCTGCTCTTATTTCAAGGATGCATTACCTTTTCTTCTCTCTGGGGATACTAATTACATCTTTCTGAAGTCTACTTCTCTTCATCTTGTCTGTGTTTCTATATTAATTCCTCCTCCTTTTTTTAATTAAACATTTTGAGATAATTGTAGATTCATATACAGTTTCAAGAAATAATACAGAGAGACCCCATGTTCCCTTTACCCAGTTTCCCACAATGGTAATTTCTTGCAAAACTAGTACAGTATCACAACTAGGAAACTCACATTGATACAATCCACCAATCTTATTCAAATTTCCCAGTTTTACATGTACTCATATGTGTGTATGTTAGACGTGTTTTAATTTTTTATTACATGTGTTGGTTCATGTACCCATCACCACAGTCAAGATACAGAACACTTAGTCCCTTTTTGTTTTCATCTCTGATTTCCATATTAGACATTTTCACAAAATCTATGGTGCTCCTCTACTCAATCTGATATCCCTGAATCTGAAGCCTCTCCAGTTTAACATCTTGAGAAAAAACCTCTGGTTTTAGGAAGCGAGGGGGTAGTGTAGATATGGAAGAGAGGGAAAAGGCAGTCACCTAGCTGCACAAGTGGTGGAGAAGATCCTGGGAAGTTTAACTGTTCAAAACACAGACTTTTTACCAAGCCCTTTCAGGCCCATTTCCCACTTCTGACTTCAGGGATACCCTAGTATCACCATTTTTCTGGGATGTGAAGGAACAAATCAGCTTGCTTTTTCTTGGTATTACTCTCTGGAAGAAAGCTGCAACTCTTTTCTGCTAAGTCACTTACTCTAATTCATTCTCTTTATAACTTTGAAAAAGATGTTGACATTTCTTGCCAACAAATAAATTTTCTCCCCCTCTGTTTATCTGAAAAGTTTCAAATCAGAGCTCTCATTTTTCCCTCCACTAGAGCTGTCTTTTTTTTTTTTCCCAAAATCAAAACACGGATGTCAGTACGATATGAATGGGGGAAAATATTTCAATATTGAGTATCAATAGCTACTCTGGGTTACAAATCTTTTTGAGCTCCTTTTTGAAGGCCTAACAGAAAAAGAAAGATAACATACATAGGACAACTATATTGCTTAATTCTGTGCCGTTTATGTTGACCATCCCTCATACTAAACATTTTTCTTACTTGTTCTCCAAGTTGTTGGAATCTGCACTGTAGAAAGATCATCTGAAGATTCGTCTGCTGCACTGCCAATGAAGTCAAAGTTAAGGCAGTTAAGGACCAATTTTAAGACTTGCATTACCAGATTTTGTTGATATTGATCTTGAAGATTTAAAGGTTTAGTCAACATCTGAAAAAAGTTCAAAATGAAATAAAACACTATGAAATACATCAATAAATTTTCACTTCATGAATGAAAATAATTCTTCAATGCCAAATGAAAATCAGTAAAAAAGAGTTTACGGAGTTATATTGTTCCATATATTATAAAAGGTGGCAAAATCACTATCCACAAATTTCTACAATAGACTATTTTCAAATTCAATTTTGTAAAATGGGAATAAAAACTTCTACACTTAATTGCATATTGTAGGTCACCTAAAGTTATAAGAGATAAAGTTCAGACAAAGACATAATATAACTATATAAATGGATAGGATTCATCAGCTCAAAGGCTATTTGCAACAAGCAGAAAATATAATTTTCTTCAAGAAAAACTGGGTTAACTTCGTGTATAGAAGAACCATATTTGGCTAATAAAGGCTGTCAGAACTATTTGAATGTGGGAGGACGCTCGCAAGAACAATCCTGACCTCCAAAATAACGACCACCATTACGCAACCAAAAAAGATCATACTTTTTAAGAGATACATGATGAAATATTTGTAGAGGAAATGATAATGAAGTTTGAGATTCTGCTTCAAGAATAATACAAAAAAAAGCATAAAGTGGGTAGGCAGGGATAGAGATAAAACAAGACCGGCTGTGAGTTGTTAACTGGTTGATAGGTTCAAGGGGGTCCATTACAGTATTCTACTTACTTTTGTTTATATTGAAATTTTTCATATTAAAAGAAAATTTTTAAGATTACAGAGGGTCTTTTGGCCTGATCTAATGTGGCAGTTATCATTTTACTATATCACAGAAATAACTGAAACTAGTGCTTATTAGAACATATTTTCAGAAATGGTATACTACACCAATTAACAAGCTTATGCTGCATAATGGAGTCCCTATTTACACAAGAAAACACAATATAATTATTAATCATGCTATCACTAATGTTCAATAGAGCACTAAGTAGCAAATGGGGAAATACTACTTCCCAAATAAATTACTAAAGTCAACTATCTTGGCTAAACTATGAATAAATTCTGACAGTTGATAAATCAGGAAAGCTTACTGTTGTTTCATTTTTTTCATCTATTATCTCATCAAAATATTGGCAGACAAAGAAACTAATACACAATTAGCTTCTGTAATAAAGAATCTACAGTAGAAAAACAATAAAACTACTACCTAAAGACAAGTTACTAAATTCCCTTTAAATTTTACCTTATCACATACCCATTGAGTAAAAGTAAATTTTCTGGAACCTCCACAGATTTGTGAAAATTTACTGTATAGGTGGTCCCCAGGTTACAGACAAGATACATTCCTGAGAACATCTTTAGCTTGGATATGTATGTAACTCAGCTCCCTAATAAACAGCACATTTACGGCAATAATAATAATAACAATACTGTAATGGCTCATATGTGATAATAATACAATGTAATAATGTAATAATAATAATACCCCTGTATTGCAATAATAAGTTACAGAAACTATTATGTTCTTTCTTTTAATTAAAACAAATGGAACATAAAAAACTTACATAAAAAGTTGAGATAGGAGATAGGAGAAATTTTAAAACAGAATATTAAAGGTTAATGCTCACCTAATGTTGCATCAACACTAGGCTAATAGGAATGTTACACTTATTTTTATCTATCCAAACCAACAATAACCTTTCCATTTCAGTAATTAATCCACTACACTGCTTAGTAATAATTGATGCTTTCATTGGGGCATTGACTTTCACATGTTCCATTATTCTCATTTTATGCTTTATAATTGTTCCGACAGTCAAGCGACTAAAGCCTTATGCTTTCCCAATGAATAATGGTGTCTGGCCTTTCTCTGAACACATAATTATTCCTACTTTCGTTTCATTCGTAATCACCTTTCTCTTCACTGTAGTCTCACCTGAACTTGCACTGGACTTTCGCTTTGAAGTCACAGTCACAAGGGTAAACACAGACTCACAAAATCAAATAAAAAAGTTAAGATGAAAGTGATGCTGTGCGTTAGGGACCACATAAACAATGAGACTAGCTGCTAGTGTAAAGACGCTGTGCCAGCGAACCACTTATGCCATATGGGTTTGTTTACATGTGTGGAAGAAACTAGTTCCTGAATTATTAATTTAATTATAAACTATCCTTATGAGAAGCCTTGGGAGCCTGTCAGTAAGTATGGATGCCATAAGTCAGGTCGTTGTACATAACCCAGGTACTGCCTGTACTTAAATTAAGTCTGTCCACGATAATTCTTCAAAAGGCAGAATGAGGCAAAAATCCACTTGCAATTCTTTTAAAACTCTTAAAACTTCTGAATACTCTAACTAGGAAACTGAGTTATTAAATAACTTACCTCTTTTAAAAGAGAGCATGCTAGCACTAAAATATCTTTGAGAGAAGTGTCACGAAATGAGGTAGCTATTTTCCTGTGTTTTGCTGAAGGTCTAGAATAATCAACCTAAAAGATCAAGATAAAATTAGTTTAACCAGACCTACCAAAAAGCAAAGCAAAAGTTTACTAAATAATAAAAAGAACAGAAGTAATAATTAAAGAATCAAAGTCCAGGGCTAAAGAGCTTTTAAAAATCTACCAGGAGAAGTGACTTGCCTAAGGTTATGCAAAGAGTAAATGGCAGAGCCAGGGTTAGAATTCAAGTTTCTTGGTTGTTTCACTTTAGTGTTCTTCTTACAAACCACATTTATCCTAATATAGTTAATCACATTTTCAGAGGCAGTATAAACCACACAGATTATAAAATAATAAATAGATACCAAGACTATCAATTCCTGAACTATGCACCGTGCTTCACAATATGCAAGAAACAACTTCCCTGTTCCTCAGATTCTACCTATAAAATGAGAAATTTCTAAGATAATCTTTGAATTCTTTGTGTGAATCAGCAAACTGAATTAGTTACAGAAAAATTCTTCTATAAGAGATAGTTCTATATATACCACATGTCATCGGTTCATATGTCCTTGATATTCTAAAAGAAACCAAGGTAGAAATTATAAATAATCATAAATCTGATTTATTATATAGGCAATACTACATTCCCTCTGAATATTTTATTAGCTAATGATAAATAATCTTTAAAAATAAATTAGCTAAGACTAGTTCTTGAACATCTAACCTAAAATATGTTCAGAACTATACTATTAATACCATTAATATTTCCATTTATCAATAGGAAATAAGCAAACAAAGCTGAAGTCTGATACCCAAACAATCATTAACACTATGGTCTACAGTTACCATAGTATTAGTATTTATTCCTACTGCTGTTTGGAAGAAGAAAATAAGTCATTTTCCTTGCTAATGTTTATACATTCAAAAAAAGCAGTGAGCTCAAAATGATCTGACACTTCCTGAGCTCCAATACACAATTTATTCTACACCTAAATGCCACGTTTACTTATAAAACATAAAACACAAGTACAAACTGATTACAGAAAGTAGTTACTAGAATCTATATCCAATATGTAAGATTTGAATGAACATTTTCAGTGTTACTCCCTTAATTGAAATTAAATTAAATTTCAAAGTCTGTCTCTCCTCTAAAACTTTCCTCAATAAATAAAATTTTCTCCTCAATACAAATTAATAAGAGCACGCAGCGTTACAATAGCAATTTATAAAGTACCCTTCACATTATTTCACTTAGTCCTCAAAACTAATCTGTGAGATGTATATTATCCTTTTTTAAAAACATATGAGAAAATTAGAGTTTACAGGCACTCTATCTCAAACCAACCTCTCATTACCACCATACACCGTAACACAGAAAGAAGGAACTTAGGTTTATTCAGTGCCTTCTACATACTAAGCACTGTGCTAACAGTTTATCTAATCTTAATAAGATCCATGTAAGTAGATGTCATTCTCATTTTATACATAATGATATACAAGTTTTAAAGAAGTTAAGAAGCTTGTTCAAAGTAGTTGGTGACAGAGCTAAAATACAAATCTATGCCTTATTCCAAAGTCATCTTTAAGGCCTGCACGCTTATTTTATTTGGGTTACTCATTTAAATATCCAATGTTTTGAGAAAAGGGATTACACATCCACTTTCTATTGTATATCTATGTCTCTACCATGCAGACATCGGGTATTTTACTTCTTAATGACTATATATTGAGTATACTCCTGAAACAGTAGACTTGGCTTCTACAAGAAGCAGGATAATTTATATAAACCTATTAACTTTTAGGAAAACTCAGGTTCAGATCTTTTTCTTAGAAGATACATCCTGTTATAGTGACACTAAGTGAATTTACCTGGCTCATAACTGGCAACCATATTTAATTTTCCTCATGCAATATAGATCCCCCTACTCTTTGGTTCAGAAATGCTTAAAAAATGCTAGTTGAAACTGGAAATGCCATAAAATAAGGCTGGGTAATAAAATGTCTCCACAGAAGCCATACATTTTTCACCATATAAAGCCAAAATCATACTTCAGAACTTGGAGCTTTTCTTAAAAAGTACTTGATTCTATAACAGATAAGCCTGAAACACCCTGTGCCAGAAGGTAAGAAAGTATTCAAAGAATCATGAGGAAATGTTAAATAGGCACAAAAGCCTGCTTGAAAAGGCTCTTACTGGCCAAATCTCAGAAAATTTGAGCATCAAAATAAATAATGTTAGTAATGAATTATAACCTATTAAAAAAAAAAAATAGAAAACCAGGAACCCATACTAAAATAAAAAAACAAATCACACCAAGCATGGTGGCTCATGCCTGTAATCCTAGCACTCTGGGATGCCGGGGCGGGAGGATCGCTTGAGCCCAGGAGTTTGAGGATGCACTGAGCTAGGATGCTGCCACTGAACTCTAGGCAGGGACAACAGAGCAAGACACTGTCTCAAACAAACAAACAAAAAATCAGTAACTTGAAAGTGATAAGGAACAAGGTATTTTCAGAGTCTTAAAGTACCTTTCCACAAAATATTTATTAATTACGAGGGAAAAAATAAGTCTACAATGGGGGAGCCTAGAAGAGACATCTTAATTAAGACACCAAACTGAACATCATCAGTATTGTGACAAGTCATGTGCTTCCTGACAGGAGGCAATGAGATGGCCACAGTATTATTTCTGATATATTCCTCACAAATATGCATAATCTGTATCTAGTAATGAGGAAATCACAAATTGTGGGACATTTTACAAAACAACTGACCTGTAATCTTCACAAGCGTCGAAGTCATAAAAGTGAATAAAAGATTGAGGAAATTTTCCAGATTGAAGGACACTAATAAAATAGGAGGACTAAATGTCATGCACAATTCTAAACTGGCCCTTTTGCTATAAAGGACTTTCTGGGGACAAGTGGTGAAATTTGAATGGGCTATGAGGATTAGAGAGTAGTAACGTGTCAGTGTTAATTTTCTGATTTTAATGGTTGTAGTTATGTAGGAGAATGTTCTTGTATGTAGATAACACACTAAAGTGGTAAAGTATTCCCTGATGGTGGGGAATCATGCTGGCAACTTAGTATAAAATGGTTGAGAAAAAAACTTCTTTGTACTGTACTTGCAACTTTTCTGAAAATTTGTTTATTAAAAATAAAAGATATTCGACTGCTCTGTAATAAAAGTGAACTATACTTTTATTAGAACTCCACATTACCTAGCTTTATTTCATTAACAATCTAAAGTCAGCAAACCCTCACTCCAGGGCAGCCTGTTTCCCTTTTATGCTGTGAAATAGGAAATGAATCAAATTGCTTGTTTTAAGATTAGCAAATAGTTGTAAAAGCTAGATGATGGATACATGGGATTATTATATTGTTCTCTTCACTTTTTATGAGGCAAAATTTCCATACTAATATTATTTTAAAATATATATATTTAAAAAGCTACAGTTCTTTAGATATATTTAAAGAGTTTAATACGATTAGCCAAAGTCCTGTCAGAACATCCCTGCCAACACAGTACTATTAACAGTCCTGGAGATACATACATATGTATGTAAGTACACACATACATACGTACAGCCAAGAAATCTTCACATACTCTGGGAGAAAAGAGCCAAGAAGGTGATGGCCATGATAAATTAACGGATCACTTTAAATTTTAGAAATCCTTCGTATAAATCTAGAAAGATTTTCTAATTCCTGATTGAATACAAATAGAAAATAGTTATTTTGTGTTTGTTTTTTTTTTAATGCACATGGCTGTACTATTAACTCCAAAGGGAGCTGGCAAGTGGTCCTGGGTATGCAAGCTCTCCCTACACACACACACACAAACACATACTACTCAAGATGATAACAGATTTTAAATTTAAACACTACATTCTCCTTTATTATAAAATTATTCCATATAGAACCCAACTTCTGCTTTTCTTCTGTTTAGAACCACGTTAAGTACAAAAGTGAACAGGAGCAGGTGATAATATGCTCAGCTGCTGAGCTCATAAAAGCACTGTCAGGGAGAGGTATAGCTTCTGAAAATTCTCCTTGTATAGGGGAAAATCCAAGCTAGAAAGTGGCAAAGTGTCAAAAGGCCTGTTTTTTGATGAGTCTTGCTGTGTATCCATTGTTGAGAATCAATTCACCAAACCACTTGTCTTTTATTTGTAAGCAAATAAAGGTCTGTTTCTCTTTTGTATATAATTTATTCTTTATGGTTAGTATATTACTATACATACAGGGATAAAAGGACAATCTTTGCTCATGGAACAAGAACCATGTCTAATTCCCTCTTCTTTGTAGTACTTTCTACCATTGCTGATATTTTCAGTAACAATGAAAGTATCCCACTACTTAATTACTCCACCAATAAAACAGACACACAAAAAACCTGATTAGTTTAATGCCACACAAAGAAGACTGTACATTTTGCCACAAATAATACCAACAAAGAAAAAGCATTACTTAAGAAAACTTTATGTCCCCTCTGGATGGAAAGGCTTGCTTACCAGGTTCATTTCCTGAGTCAATTCAGAAAGGATTATTACTCCTATTACGCAGTGTTCCACAGTACCCTTTAGAGAAAATAACCAAGTTTAGCCTATGTGGAGACAAGTGACTGGTTCTTAATGTGTAAACCAGGTAATATTTGCAAATATTTAAATACTAAAATATCACATTTACTTAAGAACATAACTTTTAAAATATAAGGAAAAATCACTATGAGTTCTACAAATAAGAATTTCAAGTTCATTTTTCGAAGGATAAATTTGGGTATAGAGATTGAGTGGGAAAAAAGCTCACCAAATAAAGAAATAATGAACCATCCATCTATTAATCAAAACTGCTAAATTTTTCCTTAGGAATTGTAACAGATCACTGTTTCTTCATCTGGACACCAGCTAAAGTAGTTTCCTTGCAATTAGGGATTATGTTTATGTGAAAAAAATATATACCTTTAAAAATCTGAATCATACTGAGCAAGGCATAATGGTCATCCTAAGTCAGAAGCATATAGGAATCAAGAGCAGATTTAGGTTTCCCTAAATCATCCATCCCAGGACAAAGGAATCATTGGCACAATTTAGTGTCCTCTTGCTTTTGTTTATTTCATCTTCTCTGTTTTTTTGCAGTCCGAATATCTGAACTCGTGTGAGTTAAATTACCTGTTTTAATCACTTAGGTTTAAAATATTCGTTTCGTTTTTAAATAACCACTTTGTTATTGATATATAATAGATGTAAATGTTTGATACACAATGTGCAATGATCAAATCAAAACCATTCTTGAGAAACTGATATTGTCAATGTGATATAATGTAAAAATTAAAAAATTATCATAAGTTAGAAGACTTGTTGAAGTGCCAGCTCTATTGCTTTACTAGGTCACTGTGTGACTTCATGGAAATTATTTAACATTTCTAAGCCTCAGTTTTCTCATTTACAAAATGAAATCCTTTTCACAGGGTTGTAAAAACATTAAGTTACATAATGTATGTACAGCATTATATGTATGTTTTGTATACATGCAGTATACAGACGTGTCATAAATGAAAGAACATACATTTTTGAAATTAGAAAAAGATTTTTTGCATTCTTCTGGTTTGGAAGTTATATAACAGCATAAGCCTCACTTACTGGCAGTAAATGATGAAGGACCCAGAGGATAAATAATAAATCCCAGAGGATAAATAATAATAATTAATATGGTACTGGTAGACTCAAAACAAAAGATACAGCTTGAAGAAAAACAGTGTCCTAAACCAAAAGAACAAGTAGCAATGTATGTTTTAATAATGTAATGATGCCTTCTTACCTGAAGAAACTTCTTCACATCAGCAATAATTTCTCTGAAGACAAACTGGTCTTTCTGAATCTCAAACCACCCCAATTTAGTGATTTTGGCAATGACTTGAATAAGAGCTTGGATGACAAAGGGAGCAAGCTTGGGTTGTGATGCCACATAATTCAGAATGTAGTTTCCTATAAAGAAAATAGTCTGTGACCATTTGGAATTTTTGGAAACATAATGTGAATTATGCGAAGAAAAAGAGGAGGCAAAGACATGCTCTTTGACAAAAAGTTAAACCCCTTTGCTCAAGACATACACTTATTTATATATTCAGTTCTTTTATAAGGCTTATTTGAAAAAGCAAATTTGTTCCAATGCATTTGACATATTAGGGAATAATCTGAGTATAATAATTTTGTTGAGTATGTCACTTTTGTTTCTGCATGATTTTATCTACAAAACTTTGGTGAATGCAGAAAACTACAAGTAGGCCAAATGAACCAGACTATACACAAGATGCATACACCTCAAACATCTAATCTGTGTTATCAGCCACAGCCATCCTTATCCGGTGTTATAATTTTCCATCCTATTTCAGATAACCTTCCTTTCACCACTTCATAACAACTCACAAGCTGCAATGCTTCTGAAGCCCACTTCAACAAACTTAAGGTCTTTTTCAAGATAAAGTGCCGTATTTATTGTACTATGCATGTATTTCTAACCATTTAACGTGCAAAACTCTACTGATCTTTTATTTTTATTAGATTTCTATCTTCTTAAAAATGTGTCACTGACAAAGTTTTTGAATTTTATTTCCATAATCTCATTTCCCTCATAAGCCCTGTGGTTTTTACTATGTAGCATCACACAGCATAGTCTCTTTTAGGAACACAAATGTTATAGCAAAATTGACTGTACACTCTCCTATTTAAGTCGCATCAAAAAAACAAATAGCACAATATGATATAACAAGTATATTAATTAAAGGAAGTTGGGATAGAATAGTAAAGTAAATCTTGGAACAAAGTTAATATACGAAAACTGTAAAAGTGGGTAGCAAATTCAATTATGAGGCCTCCTAGTTGAATAATTGAGGTCAGGTAACAAATATACCAAAAAGTCTATCAGAAAAATACAAGAAGAATTTTAAAAAGGGAAAGGATTCCATTTCTATTTTGGCTCCAAAGGCCAACATGCTATTTTGGAAAAGAGTAAAGAAAAGGTAAATACCTCAAAAACGAATTAAAAATAGCTTTGATGGAAATAACACCAAAATGCAAGAACACTTGCAACAACTGTTCTTGACAATTGCAGCAAGATTCTTGATATTAAAACAAAGTTTTTATAACTATCCTATTTCAACCTTAATTTTTATTAATATTAAAATATATATAGTTACATAAATAAAAATAAGATAAAAATACATGTTCAAAAAAGCATAGATGTCTCTAGCATTAAAATAGAATTGAAGGTTGGGCGCGGTGGCTCATGCCTGTAATCCTAGCACTCTGGGAGGCCCAGGCGGGTGGATCGCTCAAGGTCAGGAGTTCGAGACCAGCCTGAGCAAGAACGAGACCCCATCTCTACTAAAAAAATAGAAAGAAATTAGCTGGACAACTTAAAATATACAGAAAAAATTAGGTGGGCATGGTGGCGCATGCCTGTAGTCCCAGCTACTTGGGAGGCTGAAGCAGAAAGATCGCCTGAGCCCAGGAGTTTGAGGTTGCTGTGAGCTGGGCTGACGCCATGGCACTCTAGCCTGGGCAACAGAGTGAGACTATCTAAAAACAAACAAACAAACAAAACAGAATTGAGAGGTTTCTCCTATGAATCACAGTAATCTGGTTCTCCTAAGCTTTGTTACATGTAGTCTTTTATTTCAATAAGAAAACTTAAGATGATACTACTTCCTAAATGTAAAAGAAAATCCAGTGTATTTACTTCAATTATACTTCTATTTTCATTATCTTGAAAATTTCTAACCCACAGAGGGTGTAGAGAAACCGTATGTGGGTAGTAGTAACCACTAGGAGAGCAATGTCAAAATAATAATAAAACAACCAAATAGAAGACAAATCAAGTTTCACATTTAAAGCTAGATACCAATAAGCACATCTTCCCAGACTGCCCAAACAAAGGTACTGGCTAATAAGTTCATTATCTAAGGCAGGAAAAAAAAAATCACTAGAATATATTTCTGTCATTTTAGCTGAATGTTTTAAATAAAATATTCTCATGTTATGCTTTTTATGTGAACTATAAGATTGTTCCAGTAAGCACCAATGATAACAATCATTTACAACAATAGCAATCTCATCATCACCAGTCCAAGTAATAGGGAAGAGCCATACCAAGAAGAAAAGGAAATGTTCAAAAAGACATATGGGAGAACAATAACAACAACAGCAGCAACAACATAACAGCCAGAAAAACTCCCAAAGTTAACAGAATGTTAGAAAGCTATACACTAGAGACTCTTTGAGTGTCAAATGCCTATATAATGATAATAACATTTAGCATTTATAAAGCATGTCAGAAATTACAAAGTGCTTCCCATCAAATACTTTATGACTCTCGGAGCAACATAAAGATATTGCTATCATGCATTACCATTATTCTGTTTTATAGGCCAAAAATATGAAGGTCAAAGAAGTAAAAATCACTGGAGCTCTGTGTCAGGTTGTTTTGGTTTCATTTTGATTTTTTGTTTGCTTCCAGATATTGGCCAAACCATATATTTAGTAATAATTAGAAATTCAAAACTCTGTAGTCCAAACTTACAATCTTTTAGACTTTGCTATCATTAGACTGGTACTTTAGGAATCAGCACATTGTGGGAATTCAATATGAAATACTTATTTAACTGACTACTTGAAGTCAGGTAATAAATATGTCACAAAGTCTATCAGAAAAAAATACAAAAAGAATATAAAAGAAAGGGGAAAAGATTCAACACTTACTTTGGTCCTGAAAGCTAGCATGTCATTTGGGAAAAGAGTGGAGAGAAGGTAAATACCTCACTATTCAACTAAAAATGCTTTGATGGAAACAATGCTAAATTCCAAGAAAACTTAAAAATAGGAGCTAAAAATATTCCAAGAACACTTAGAAAAAGATAACCTATGTATATAGAGCTAGCTTATGAACTACTGAGTGAGAGAGAGACAGACACACAATATGGAACAAAAAGAAACTACCACAAGAAAATCAAGACAGGACTTATGAAGTGGAGATGTGGAGAAATTGGGACCTTCATCCATTGCTGATGAGAATTCAAAACTGTACAGCCACTCTGGAAAACATTCTAGCAGTTTCTTAAAAAGTTAAGCATAAACTTATGTTATGACCCAGCATAACTTGGTTTCTACTCAAGAAAAATAAAAACACATGTCCACACAGCCTTTAACGTAAATGTTCTCAGTAACATTATTTATAGTAACCAAAAAGTGAAACAACCCAAATGTCCATCAATTAGTGAATGTATAACAAAATGTCATGTATCTACACAAGGTAATATTATTCTACAATAAAAAGGAATGAAATATTGATACATGCTACACAACAGGAATGAACCTCAAAAACATTTGCTAAGTAAAAGAAATCAGAGGAAACAGACTATATATTGTATGATTTTATTTACATGAAATATCCACAAAGATTGAATTTACAGAAGCAAAAAAATACATTAGGGGTTGGCAGTATGGAAGCAGGACTAACTGTAAATGAGTATGAGGGATGTTTCTGGGGTGATAAAAATGTTCTAACACCAAATTGTGATGACGTTCACACAACACTATAAATTTACTAAAGACCATGAATTGTACACTTGAAACAACTTTATGGTATGTAAATTGTAATTCAATAAAGCTGTTTGAAAGGAAGGATGGAGGGAAAGAGAAAGGGAGAGAAGTAGGACTGATTTATGCAGGTAACTGAACTTCAACTACACTTTCGTTTGAACAGAAGACAAAAAGAATACCATTCCAGTTTAGGGAAACAACCTAAGAAAAGGTACTAAGGCAGAAATAAGACAGCATAGGGGAAGACCTTCTGGCACAATCAATAGACTAGTACCAATGAAGATATAAGGCTACCTAAATAAGGATGGTCCTTCAATGACATCTCATGAAGGGACTTCAATAAGCTTAAAAAAAATGGTATTTTTTTTAATGATGAGCAACAGTAAGCCATTGTTAATTATACAATAAAGGGAAAAAATAATGTAGTGGACACAGAGGAACCGGCAATAGTTTATGATGGGAAATAATGAGATATGCAGACTGGGACCATAGTATGAAAAACTGAGGATTTTGGAGTTGTGATAAAGGCAATGTGACTGCTGAAGCCATTCTTTGCATTTTCCATTTTAACTTACATGTCAAATATGTTACTGATATATATCAGACATATTTTGTCACAACAAATATTCTAATCTACTTGAAGAAACGAGATTCATAAGTTAAATTAAAGAAACTAATAAAGGAAATCCATCATTTCTTGATAGAAATTGTCTTGTAGGTTTCTACTTTGTTCTTTTTCTCCAAATTTCCCTCAGTGAGTATTTTTTTAAGTTTATGAATATTCCTTTTCTAAAAAAAGTTTCTATTTAAAATACATAACTAAGTCAAATAGACGATCGGAATATGTGTAAATCTATTAAAGAAACTGAATTAATAATAACCTTCTAAAACAGAAAGCACCAGCCCTAAATGGGTTCATCAGCAAATTCTACCAAACATTTAAGGAAGAAATTATACCAATTCTCTATAATACCTTCCAAAAGATAGAAATAGACAGAATTCATCCTACCTCATTCTATGAGGCCAGCATTACCTTAATACCCAAACCAGACAAAGATATTACAAGAAAACTACAGACTAATATCTCTCATGAACACAGATGCAAAAATCCTCAACAAAGTATTAGCAAATTGAATCCAACAATGTATAAAAATAATTAAACACTACAACCAAATGGGATTTGTCCCACATGTGCAAGCCTGGTTCAACATTCAAAAATCAATCAACACCATCCATCATATCAAGACTAAACAAGAAATATCACATAATGGTATCAATGGATACAGAAAAAGCACTTACTAAAATTCCACATATAGTTATGATAAAAACTCTCAGCAAACTAAGATTGGAAAGAAACTTCCTCAACTTGATAAAGAACATCTACTAAAAACCTACAGCTAACACCATTATTTAATGGTGAGAAATCTGAAGCTTTCCCATTAAGATCAGGAACAAGGCAAAATGTCCTCTCTCACTCACCACTGCTTTTCAACATCATACTGGAGGAGTCCTAGCTAATGCAATAGGACAAGAAAAGGAAATAAAATGTATGTAAATTAGGAAGGAAGAAATAAAACTATCTTTGCTCACAGGTGACATGATCATCTATGTAGAAAACCTGAAACAATTAACAACAAAAAAATCCTGAGTAAGTGATTCCATCGAGGTTGCAGGATACAGGTTTAAAGTCAATCACTTTTCTGTACCAGCTATGAACAAGTGGAACGTGAAATAAAACATAACAATTTCTAATAGCAACCCAAAAATGAAATATTTAGGTATAAATCTACAAAATATGTACAAGACCTATATGAGGAAAATTACAAGATTATAAGAAAAGAAATCAAAAATCTAAATAAATGTAGAAGTATTCCAAGTTCACAGACAGGAAACTCAATATTGTCAAGATGTCAGTTCTTTCCAACTTGACCAGAGATTCAGTGCAATTCCAATCAAAATCCTCGTAAGTTATTTGGTGGATATCAACAAACTGATTCTAACGGTTATATGGAGAGCCAAAAGACCCAGAATAGCCAGCATGATACTGAAGGAGAAGAACAAAGTTGGAAAATTGACACTACCTGACTTTAAGACACACCATAAAGCTACAGTAATCAAAACAGTTTGGTATCAGCAAAAGAGATGATGCACCAATTGCTATGGTCTGAATGTTTGTCCCCTCCCATCTATACTCATGTTGAAATGTAAATGCCATTGTAATATTAACAGTATTAACACGTAGGACCTTCAAAAGGTGATTAAGCCAGGAGGACTCTGCCCTCATGAATGGATTAAAGTCATTATCTTGGGAGTGGATTCCTTAAAAAAGGACAAGTTTGGCCCCCTTTTATCACTCTGTCATCCTTTTCTTTGCTCTTCTGCCTTGCGATAATGCATCAAGAAGGCCCTCACCAGATGCCAGCCTTTTGATCTTAGACTTCTCAGCCTTCAGAACTGTAAAAAATAAATTTCCTTTCTTTATAAAGTACCCAGTCTCAGGTATTCTGTTGTAGCAGTGCAAAACAAACTAAGACATTGAACAATGGGACAGAATAGAAAGCCCAGAAATAGACCCATGTAAATATAGTCAACTGATCTTTGACAAATGAGCAAAGGAAATAAAATGGAGAAAAGATGCTCCTTTCAGAAAACAGTGCTAGAACAACTGGACATCTACATGCAAAAAATAAATGTAGACACAGATCTCATGCCCTTCACAAAAATTAACCACAAATAGATCACTGACCAAAGTATAAACCATAAAACTACAAAACTCCTACAAGATAACACAGGAGAAAATCTAGATGACCTTGGTTTGGCAATGACTCTTTAGATGCAACACCAAAGGCATGACTCATGAAAGAAAGAATGGATAAGGTGAACTTCGTCATTAAAATTAACAGAAGATTGAAAACACAAGCCACAGACTGGGAGAAAATATGTGCCCAAGACAGATCAGATAGAGGACTATTACCCAAACTATGCAAAGAACTCTAAAACCCAAAAATAAGAACACAAACAACCCAATTAAAAACTGGGCCATCAATCTTCACAGTCACCTCACCAGAGAAGATATACAGCTGACCCTTGAACAACATGGATTTAAACTGTACAGGTCCACTTATATGTGAATTTTGTTCAATAAGTACACTGGACAATTTTTTGGAAATTTATGACATTTGAAAAAACTTGTGGACAAACCATGTAGCCTAGAAATACAAAAAAAAAAAAAAGAGAGAAAAATTAGGCATGTCATGAATGCATAAAATATATGGAGATACTAGTCTATTTTATCACTTATCATCATAAAGTATACCCTAATACACAAATAACATAAAAAGTTAAAATTTATGAAAACACATGCACACATACACAGACCATCTATGGTACCATTCGGTCAAAAGAAATGTAAAAAAAAAAAAAAAGATGCAGTATTAAATTATAACTGCATAAAATTAACTATAGTACATACTGTAATAATTTCATAGCCATTTCCTGTTGCTATTGCATTGAGCTGAAGTGTTACGAGAATCTGCTTAAAATGCCATGTGACGCTAAGCTTCTCCAAATCAGCAGTTCATCTCTCCTGTAAAATGAGTATTACAGTGAAAAGTGTTCTCTCGCAGTTATCACTTATTTTTCATTGTGTTTAGTGCAATGCTATAAGCCTTGAATAACACCCTGAGACCCATACAAAGTGCCACTAGGGATGATGGAAGTGCTCCCAAGAAGAAGAGAAAAGTCATGACATTACAAGAAAAAGTTAAACTGCTGGATATGTAATAAAGACTGAGGTCTGCAGTTGCAGTCGCCATGATTTCAAGATAAATGAATCCAATGTAGGGACCACTGTAAAAAAAGGAAATTTGTGATGCCATCACTGCAGCTATGCCAGCAAGCACCAAAACCTTGCATTTTTTTCAAAATATTTTATCTTATATTGAAAATGCAGCTTTTATGCGGGTGCAGGATTGCCATAAGAAAGGCATGCCTATAGACTCTAATATGACTGGAGAAAAAACTAAAGTCATTGTATGACATCTTAAAGCAAAAAGAAGGTGAAGGGTCTAAAGCTGGAGAATTTAATGCAAGCAAAGGATGGTCTGATAATTTAAGAGAGAGGTTTAGCTTTAAAGAAAAAAAAAAAGTCAAGAGAACAAAAGAAGCAGCCTCTGCCAACCAAGAGCAGTAGACACAGTTAAGAAAATCATTGAAGACAAAGGATATCTGCCTGAACAAGTTTTTAATGCAGACAAAAGTATCCTATTCTGGGGGGAAAAAAAAAAAAAAGCCACAAAGGATACTTATTAGCAAGGAAGAGAAGTGAGCACTAGGATTTAAGGCAGGAAGGGACTGGCTAACTCTACTGTTTCATAAGAATGTAGTCGGGTCTATGATCAGGACTGCTCTTATCTATAAACCAGCTAAATTCCCAGCCTTGAAGAGAAAAGATAAACAACAGCTGCCAATCTTTTGGTTGTACAACAAGAAGGCATGGATGAGAACTCTTTTTCTGGATTGGTTCCAACAATGTTTTGTCCCTGAAGTCAGGACGTACCCTGCCAGTAAGAGACTCCCTTTTAAAGTACTTTTGATATTGGACAATGCCCCGGGCCAACCAGAACCCCATGAGCTCAACACTGAGGGTGTCGAAGTGGTCTACAAGCCTCCAAACACTTCTCTAATTCAGCTTCTAGATGAGAGGATCATAAGCCTTTAAGGCTCATTATGACTGCTACTCTATGGAAAGGATTGTCAATGCTATGGAAGAGAACTCCTATAGAGAGACCATTATGAAAATCTAGAAAGATTCTACTATTGGAGATGACATCATTGTTACAGAAAAAGCCATGAAACAACAAATTCCTGCTGGAGAAAACTGTGTCCAGATGTTGTGCATGACATCATGGGATTTATAACAAAGCCAATCAAGGAAATCATGGAAAAGATGATGAGTACGGCAAAAATGGTGAAGGGTTTCAGGATATGGATGGAGATATTCAAGAGACAGCAGACACCACACTAAAGGAATTAGCAGAAGACAACATGATGATGATGACTGCTTCCGAACTAGTACCACATGATGAAGAAGAACACCTGGAAGAAGCAGTGCCAGAAAATAAACTGACATTAGATACTCCAGCAGAAAGGTTCCAAATATTCAAGACTTTTGACCCTTCTATGACACAGACACTGAAACTAAAGCAAACGACAGGAGGAGGATTGGTACTACTTAGAAACATTTTTCGAGAAATGAAAAAGCAAAAAAGTCAGACAGAAATTATGATGTATTTCTATAAAGTTACACCAAGTGTTCCTGCCTCTCCTGCCTCCCCTTCTACCTCCTCCACCTTTTATCTGTCACCCCCGAGACAGCAAGATCAACCCCTCCTATTCCTCCTACTCCTCAGCCTACTCAACATGAAGATGACGAGGATGAAGACCTCTATCATAATCCACTTCTACTTAACGAACAGTAAATATATTTCTTCTTCCTTATGATTTTCTTAGTAACATTTTCTTTTCTCTAGTTTACTTTATTGTAAGAATACAATACACAATACATATAACACAGAAAATATGTGTTAACTGACTGTTTATGTGATTGGTAAGGCTTCCAGTGAATAGTAGGTTATTGGTGTAAGTTTTGGGGGAGTCAAAAGTTATATGAAGATTTTCCACTGCACAGGGGGCTGGCGCCCCTTATGCCTGTGTTGTTGAAGGGTCAACTGTATAGATGTCAAATAAGCATGTGAAAAGATGCTCTCCCTCATATGTCATCAAGGAAACGCAAATTAAAACAACAAGATACCACTACACATTTATCAGCATGAACAACATCCACAACACTGACCATACCAAATGCTGGCAAGGATGTGGAGCAAAAGGAACTCTCATTCATTGCTGGCAGGAATGTAAAATGGTATAGTAACTTTGAAAGGTTGGTGGTTTCTTACAAATCTAAACATACTCTTACCTTATGATTCACCAATTGTGCTCCTTCGTATTTACCCAAAGGAGTTAAAAATGTATGTCCACACAAAAACTTGCATATGAATGTTTATAGAAGCTTTACCTATAAACCTTTCAATCGAAACTTGAAAGAAATCAAAATGTCCCTCAGTAAGTGAACAGATAAATTGTGGTACATTCAGACAATGATATATTATTCAGTGCTAAAAAATAAATGAGGCATGGGCCAGGTGTGGTGGCTCATGTCTGTAATCCTAGCACTTTGGGAGGCTGAGGCAGGAGGATTGCTTGAGGTCAGGAGTTCAAGACCAGCCTGAGCAAGAGCAAGACCAAGACCCAGTCTCTACAAAAAATAGAAAAATTAGCCAGGCATGGTGGCGCATGCCTACAGTCCCAGCTACTCAGGAAGCTGAGGCAGGAGAACTGCTTGAGCCCAGGAGTTTGAGGTCACAATGAGCTATGATGACACCACCACAGTCTAGCTCAGGTGACAGACTGAGACTCCCAAAAAAAAAAAAAAAAAAAAAAGGAAAGCCATGAAAAGACACAGAGGAAACTTAAATGCATATTATTAATACTAAATGAAAGAAGCCAACCTGAAAAGGCTATATACAGTATGATTCCAACCATATGAAAGTCTAGAAAAGGCAAAACTATGGGGATACCAAAAAGATCAGGGTTAGGGAGAGGGTAGGATAAGTAGGCAAAGCACAGAGGATTTTTACGGCAATGAAACTATTCTGTAGCATACTATTAATATAATGGTGGATACGTATCATTATACACTTGTCAAAACCTATAGAATATACAACACCAAGAGTGAGCCCTAACGTAAATTATAGACTTTGGCTAATAAGGACATGTCAATGTGGGTTCATCAATTGTAGGTTCATCAATTTTAACAAATGTACCACTCTAGTGCAGGATGTTGATAGTGGGCAAGCTGTGCATGCAAAGAGGCAGAGGGTATATGGACATTCTCTGTACTTTCTGCTCAATTGTGCTGTGAACTCAAAACTGCTCTAAAAAAAATAAACTCTACTTGAAATGTGTGTGTATAAAAGTTAAACAAAATCACACTTTCACGACTTAGGTTTATAATATTTAAACCTTTGTTTTTAAAACTGCAAATTTCTTCCCTTGCTTTCTTAAGCATACAAGTCCAAGAGTACACAGATAAATTCTTCTCTAGGCTTTCTGCAGAGCCTGAGACTCAGGATGCCTAGAGAAATAATTGTCAAATTTTTTAAAACAATAGACATATCATTGTGTGATTTTGATCATTTAAATTTGAGTTTAAAGATCCATCACACATAATGAGTTTTAATTCTTCCAATACAGAAGTATAAATCATGTTAACCTTGAGGCTGAAGAGCAGAAATGAGTCAACAATTTCTTTTTTCTTTTTTTTTTTTTGAGACAGGGTCTTGCAATCCTCATGTCTCAGCCTCCCCAGTAGCTGGGACTACAGGTGTGCACCATGACGCCCGGCTAATTTCTCTATTTTTTTTGTAGAGACAGGGTTTCCCTGTGCTACCCAGGCTGGTTTGAACTTCCAGCCTCAAGCAATCCTACCACTCAGACTCCCTCCCTAAGTGCTAGGATTTCAGGTGTTAGCCACCTCACCTAGCTAACAATCTATTTCTAATATGAACAAAGATGACAAAAAAAATCCCATACCTCACTTATTAGTCCATAGTAAATGAAAGCTTTGTCCATAGTAAATGAAAGCTATGTATATACACAACAACAACCTTAAGATACATTACTTGTGAAAAATTTATTTCTACTTTCTAGAATTTTTCCAACGAAATTTCTAGCACTTTTTATCCATATACAAATTATCCGATGAATAAGTAGGAATCTGCTTTTGATTTTACATACATTCCAAATGATTTTTATATAGCATCCCGAGAAATATCAGAGAGTTGACTTCTTCCCTGTCATTCAGTTGCACATCAAGTTAAGATAATGGCTAAGAGTATGGACTTGACACGGTGCACAGGTGTGACTCACAGCTCTGTTGTTTCTTGGCTGTGTGATTATGGGCATGTTACAGAGCCTATCTATCAAACCTACTTTCCACATTTGTAAAATAAGAATAACTCAAAAATTTGGTGGAAAACGTGAGATAGTGTAAATCTTAGCAAATAGTACACAAAATAAAATGCTAATTATTATTTATTATTAAACTAAACAAATGCTTTTTTGATTATCCATTGCTTTGTATAACACATCATTATTCAACATCAGACGAGTAACCAAGACTTGATACTCATTTTTTTAAAAAATGACAGAATCAATAATTTGCAAGCCTAATAACAATTTAACATATTTAAAAGGAAAAGTTTAAAGTGCAACTTGTTAAAAAGCATAATAAACCACTTACTGATATCTATCCTCTGCTCAATAGGTAAAGGACTGACTCGGCTGACAAGTTTTGAAAGACATGTTGCTGCAAGGAGCTGAGCATAGGATGTCTGTAAAGAATAATTAATATTTATTATCACAAATGAAATTAGTATAATTAAATATTATGATAGGAATTTTTTTCTGATGGGAATTCTTCTAGTTTTCCAAACTGGCAGATTTACAATGGATAAAATATATCTACTTGAGATACATACATATAGATGTATACACAAGCGTGTATACACACACATGAGCATACAATTTCTCATAAGGGATCATTAGTTGAGAGGTGTAAATAGCCACCCCAAACAACAGTAAGCAACCGGGAGAAATAAATGACTGTGAGCAAGTTCAAATAAAATACAGTACTTTAACAACATGGTCTACACAGTTCAACACAATCTAGCCTCTGACTATTTCTTTAAATTCATTTGGCTCCACTCTTCACTATGCTCAGACCACAATAGTCTTCCAGTTCCTTTCAATGCCTTCCCCACCCTCACCTTCAGGTTCCTTCGGACCCATGTCTGATTGTATTCTCTTTGGTCACCAACTGTCTTAATTTAATAATGTACTCAAACTCTCTAAATGCATGCTCATCCTTCAAAATTTGGTTCGGTTATTCATTTCATCCCCAGGAATTTCTCACAAAGATGGTGCCTCTCTTTCTTTTTTTCTCCAGACCAGAAGTTGGCAAACTATAGCCCATAGATCAAATTCTGCTTGTTTTTGCATGGCCTGTGAGCCAAGAATAGTTATTACAATTTTAAATAGTTTTCCAACTATTCAAAAATCAAAAGAATAACAATATTTTGTGACATGTAAAAAATATACAAAATCCAAATTTCAGTGTCCATAAATACAGTTTATTAAAACATAGCCATGCTCATTCATTTACACAACATCTATGGCTGCTTTCATGCTATGATGGCCAAATTGAATAGTTAAGACAGAGAACATATGCAGCACTCATTGCTTCCTACCGCTGCTCAGTGTACATAAATTGCAGTGATAGAGTTATAACTCCACAATGCCTAGAGTGCCATGGATAACACTATGACATGACATATACCTTTTATTACTACCAGTGCATACCCATCATGTCAAAACAAGAAAAGAGAAAAGTGTACTTCAAATGTCTAACTTTTAAGATACGGTGGAGTGGGGATTATTTGTTACTGAATTATACGGCAAAGCAGTGTGCTTGTTATGCAATGGCACTGTAGCTGTCCTAAAAGAATACAATATATGTTAACAATATCAAACTAAGCACTCATTATAATATTCCCAACTCAAAGGAAATCAACTCTCAGAAAAAGCAGAAAATTTAAAACATAATATCTGACCACAGGAGAATGTCTTTATAAAAATAAAAAATATAAAAAGTAAAATGAAGCTGCAATTGTTAAGTTTCCAAGTAGCTTGCTTATTAGCCAATGAAGAAAAACCACTTATCAATATTGAGTTAATTAAAACACCACTGTTTTACTGCAGTAGCCAAAGTTATGTGTATAGAGAAAATAAACTTAAGACTACAATCTTTTGGTGAGAACAAATGCTTAAAGAGTTGGGGACACTGGAGCAACACCAAAAGTCAACTTAAAAATAAGACAAATGATTTGGAAAAGTTCTCCTTAGCTCTTAATGAGGGGACAGATGTTACTAATATTGCTCATATTGTTAACGTTACCAATACTTATTCCAGAAGTCAATACTGAGTGTGAAGTGACTAAAGAATTAGCCTCTATGAAGAGTCTGCATGAAACTACAGGCTAGAATATTTTCAAGGAAGTTAAGAAATAGTAATTCAATATAATCTGAAGAAGAATCCGCTAAGATGTGTCACATCGGTGGTAAAATATATACAGAGCAGAAAAGGACTTAGTTGAACAAATTTATAAAGCCTGTAAAAAATGTGTAAGATCTTTAAAGCCCATGGTTATTCACTGTATTTTTTTCATCAGCAGATACTGTGGAGTGAATATCTGAATTTATCATAAGTTAATGAATCAGTAGTGCTAACAGTAGACTTTATTCACTCTTACAAATTTATCTTCAGTCCTGTGAATTTCTGTCAGATACAGATGCTGAATATCCTAACTTGCCTCATCACACAGCAGTTTAATAGCTTATCAGTGGTAAAGATTTGCTGCAATTTTTTTAGCTCAGGGCTCAGATTTAAATTTTACTGAATAAGAAGACCAAGCAGCCGGGCGCGGTGGCTCACGCCTGTAATCCTAGCACTCTGGGAGGCCGAGGCGGGCGGATCGTTTGAGCTCAGGAGTTCAAGACCAGCCTGAGCAAGAGCGAGACCCCGTCTCTACCAAAAATAGAAAGAAATTAATTGAACAGCTAAAAATATATATAGAAAAAATTAGCCGGGCATGGTGGCACATGCCTGTAGTCCCAGCTACTCGGGAGGCTGAGACAGTAGGATCACTTGAGCCCGGGAGTTTGAGGTTGCTGTGAGCTAGGCTGATGCGACGGCACTCGCCCCAGGCAAGAGAGTGAGACTCTGTCTCAAAAAAAAAAAAAAAAAAAAAAAAAGAAGACCAAGCCTCTAATGTTCAAAACTAAATGGCTTTGGAAATTACCTTTTGCTACAAACTTGATAATGTCTCTTAATGAATTCAACCTAAAATTACAAAATTGTCTAAAAGGTAAACAGTGTTTACTACTCCTATACAGAACTTACACTGCGGTAAAGCAATTTTGATAATAACTAATACTGTTTGAATCATAAGTAATGTCAAGCTGCTTTATACACTTCCTGCATTGTCAAAAGTGAAAATAAGTAGTGAGATCTCTATTCGCAGATGTATTTTCTGAGCTCCAACTACAGTTTCAGATTCAGACCTTGATGCAAGTGTAAAGGAAATTTCCATATTTTAAAACCCATTTAACTGTACAATTGAGGAGCTTCCACCTTATCTTCAATTGGAAGTGATTAATCTGCAATGTAATGACATGCTAAAAGGCAAATATCAAGAGAAGATTTAATAGAATTCTATAAATGCTAAGTAATGAATATGCTTAATTAAAATCTTACGCTCATGGATTGATATTAGTATTTGGCAGTACCTATTTATGTGAAAAGATATTTTCAAAGATGAAATATGTAAAATCTCAGTACAGATCAGCATTAACATATGAATGTTTGCAATCAATGTTGATGATAGGAAACACCAACTTTGAACTCCAACTAATTCACCTCTTGGCCTACAAAGCCTAAAATATTTACTATCTGACCCTTTACAGAAGAAGTTTGCCAATTCTGCTCTAGATCATATAGTCTCTTACTGTAGTGTTTACCATATCATTTTATAGCTATTTATATATCTATGAGCTTCCAACTAAACAAAGAGCTACTTAAATTCATGTACATAAAACAAGTAGGCAGTGCAGTGCCTGGTTTTACATTTAAGTATTTCACTAAATGACTGCTGAATGAATGGCTGTAAATATCCAGACGGGAGGCAGGCAAAAGATAGTCAACATTTTTCTAAATCATTCTTTCAAGTTTCAGAGGTAATTGCAACTTGCCTCCCCTAACTAGATTTAAAAAAAAAAGTTGTCAGTCAACTTTCTAAAAGTGTAATTTTTGCTCACTAATATGAGACATAAAAAGGGGTCAAAAGTAATCAAGAAACTCTTTCAATTCATTCCTGTTTCTACCTCCTAGCTCTTCCCTAAGTTTGCTTTCCAGGCTTTCCAATTCTTTCTCTGATTAACCCCTTTGACGGTGAAATAAATTACAGTAAAAAGACATGTGGCAATTATCTATCACTTAACACACAAGTGGAGCAACACTAACATATATCTACTGATCTTTCATGGTTAATCGCTATTACCAAATACTTACTGTTCCTTGTTCTAATAAAAGTTGACACTTGCTGAGACATTCTGGGCTGTCAATAAGTTCCAAGAGTGCTTTCTCAGCCTCTATTCTTTGTGTAAGATCAGTCCCTATGTAGAGATGAGTACATAACACTTCCAATTCGGCCAAACTCTTGAGAAGAAAAAAAATTAACATTTTACTTGAATGAAAAAAATAAGGTAAATATATTAACCACAGAAAACAAGGGATGCAAATATCATGCATGCCTGTATTCATTAATTCAATATAGGTTTATTGAAATACAACTACTTATTAGGGGATACAGTGGCAAACAAAACAGGCACATCTCCTACTCCCAAAACTATTTATTTATAAATTGATAGCTCTGCAATGGAAAGTTAAGAGTTTAAAAAAGAGAAAACTTGCCTAATGCACGGAGTTAGAAAAGATATGCCTGAAGAAATAACATTTATGCTGAGACCTAAAAGGGTAAACCAGATGGGGGAGGGAAAAAAAAAACAAAAGACTAGAAGGCAGTCCAGGCAAAGAAATAGCATTTACCAGAGCCATGCAGTAGAATGGAGTTTAGTCATTTCAAGGCATTAAAAGGTCAACGTGCTGGTAAAGACAGCAAGGAGGAAATGCCACATGAGGCTAGAGAGATGGATGAGAATGATCATACACACGCTGCAGACAACCCAATTTACATTCTTTCTCGAATAAAGAATTTCAATTGCTCTATTAAGAAATAATCATTATAAATATATACTGATTTGGGGCTTCTGAACTAATGACACATAGTGCTGCAGGTAAACTATATCATGATTTTCAGGAACTGTGACTTGACCCGATGGTATTTCTGGCAATGTAATAACTAGCTACGTTGCAGGCTTCTATTTTATAAGCACAAAGACTAATTCATTCTGTTTATAAATACAATCTCATCTGACAATATAGGACAAATGGAACCAATCTGAAGAAAGAATGAAAAAATGGTTTCAGCATTCCTCTCAGCTTTAAAGAATTTTTGTAAAAGGCATCTTACTAAAATAAACTAACCTCACTTTGAACTTGAATTAGAGAATTATTCTTTGGAGGACAAAAACATTGGCACAGATTTCAATGTCAGGTGAGCAGATGAAGATAACGGGATATTCCTTTAAAAATGCCACTTTCTGTCCTTCCTGGCCTGAATTTTTATGTGACAGCCTTGCAGCTATACTAACTCACATGCTCCCTCAAATGTATATACCACCTAATAGGAATACACAAGTAATACCGAAATGAGACCTCCTCTACCTCCCATTATTCTTTTCACTTCTCCCTCCTTGTTAGCTCTTTCCCAGCATTTTCCACTTCCCTATTTAGGTCAGAGCTCAGCATACCAGATTTGGGAATTTTCTGCTAGAGTGAAAATAGAAGTCCAAAAGTTAGATTTCATAAAGATTAATTAAGATTAAGGACCTCAAATGAACCATATTTTAAACATTTCCCCCACCTAGATTGGCCCAATAAGATCAGATTACTACTGCATACTGTTCACCATATTAAAATGCATAGAAAATTTATAGTTCATTAATATATACAAATTTTCATACTTTCTCCAGGTAGGAAATACAAAAATGAAAAGAGCTACCTTTTTCCCCTCTCATGATCAACCCTAGAAGTCTTTTCCCTTATCTAATAAACTTGAAGAACTAAATTTTAGAACCAGTATAACTTAATGATAAACTGATCCTGTTGTCATATATTCATCTAGGCCTAAGATTCTTTGATTTGTTTGTTTTTAGACTTTGTTTTGTTGTTGTTGTTGTTGTTCTGTAAGAAGTAGATTTTCACTACAAAAAGATCTAGGGCAAAAATAGTGACAAGACCTATTTAACCAAACAAAAGGCAACAAAAATGAGAATAATAATAATAGTGCCTATCTTATAGGTTTGCTTGGAGGATTAAATGAGTTAGTAATATGTAACTTCTGGCACATAATATATGCTACAAAAACTATTTGTTTATTATTCATATTACCCTAATAATATTTAATGGGTTGAACTATATCCCCTTAAAAGATATGTCCAAGTCCTGACCCCAATATCTATGAAATGTGACCTTATTTGGAAAGAGGGTCTTTACAAATTCTTAATTAAGATAAAGATCTCAGGATGAAATCATCCTGGATTTAAAGTGGGTCCTAAATCCAATGAGTAGTATCCTTATAAAAAAAAAAGGAAAGAGAGATTTGAAATGCAAAGACACACAGAGACACAGGAGAGAAGGCCATATGAAGATGGAGGGAGAGATTGGAGTGATATATCCACAAGCCAAGGACCAGCAAGAATTGCCAGAATAGCCATCAGAAGCTAGGAGAAAGGCATGGAACAGTTTCTCCTTTGAGACCTCCAGAAGGAACCAACACTATTAAGTACTTTGGTTTTAGACACTGGCCTCTAGAACTGTGGGAAAATAAATCTGCGTTGTTTTAAGCCAGGAGCAGTGGAGCACACCTGTAGTCTCAGCTACTTGGGAGGGTGAAGCAGGAGGATTGCCTCAGCCTAGGAGTTCCAGGCCAGCCTGGGCAACATAGGGAGACTATCTCTTTAAAAAAAAAAAAAAAGTGTTGTTTTAAGCCACCCAGTCTGTAGTAATTTGTCACAACAGCCTAGAAAACCAATATAAATATTAATTCAATGGTACCTAAGTAAATTTATTTGGAAAGATTATGGAAAAATTTGGAAATTATCTGTTTTGCTATACCGATTTAAAGAATCTGAAGAAAAAAATTTGGAGTGTATTTAAATAGTATTTAAGTCAACAATGTTGACAATCACTTTTTCCAAAAGATATTTCCAATTATTAATAAATGGAAGGCTGTACAAGACAAAAGGGAAAGGTTTGAAAGTTCTCTTACAAAAGATTTAAAGGGAAAAATCAAGTTATTCTTTCACTGTAATGGTAACAATTAAAAATATGCCTGGTATACTAAACCTTTTTAGAGAAAACGATATACACACAAAGACCCTCAGCCTGATGGAAAGGCATTATCTAGACATTTAAAATAATTAAACTCCCAATGTGGTGATTGCTAACCAAACAATCTTCTGATTAGCATTTGAGTTTCCAGAGAATCTGTGTATAAGGAGACTTCATTTTTCACAGTATACTGATAAATTTTCATCTTAGTTTTATACATTGATGTCTGAGAATGTGGTTAATATGAAAATGCCTCAGAGGAAATGAATTCTTTCTCAATTTGTTGACAAGGTTTGAGTTATTAAAGCATCTATAAGACTTCATATCAACATCAGAAGCCCATATAATTAACTAATAGGTATAACAAGGAGAACTGGACATCACGTACCTCCCACAGAGCAACTATCAAATATAAACAGCACGCAACTTCCATACCCTAGAAGACAATGATGTAATCCTGACTATAATCTATATAAGGATCTTCCAAATCATTCTGGACTGACTTCTGGCCTTTGTACTTGACATATAATGGGCCCTCAAATGATGACTTCTTTCTATATAGCAATTCTCATACATGTATCTATTAACATTATATTAACATGTGAATGCTGAGTAAAAGCAGCCAGACAAAAAGAGTAGATATTATATAATTCTTAAGTAACAGAAAGCAGATCAGTGGTTCCTGGCTGGGGAGGCGGGAGAGCAGAACAGTGGGGAAGGAGGGAGGCAGCAAGGAAGGATTATAAAGATGCACAAGGAAATGTTTGGGGGTGGTATGTTCATTTTCTTGATTCTGGTGACAGTTTCACAAATGTATATACAGTTGCCAAAACTCACCCAATTGCACAGTTTAAATATATGCATTTTATAATGTATCAGTTAAATTTCAATAATGCTGGAAAAAAAAGAGAATAAAGGCTTTTTGCTCCAGGAAAAAAATGTTTGCTAATAATAAAAAACAAATAGCTGAACCACAAAAATCCCATTTCAATTGAATTTAAGATTCTTTTAAATTATTTTCTTATATTTTTCCTGCTTTCTAGAATTAAGTTTCTTGATTGCCATTAATACAAACTGCCCTCATTTTGAAGTTACTCATTTCCCACAAACTCTTTCTTTCTTCTTCCTCTTACTACCTTTTCCTGAGTGCCCCTTAAAAGCTTATTCCTGGGCTCTTGGAACTCTTCCTTCTTACAATGAACTGGATAATGCTTGTTTTAGTGCTTTATAGTTTACAAAACTATTTCCATACTCTTTTCAAATCAATCCTGAAAAAAGGCTCCTTGCAAGGTACATATTTTCAGTATACTCATTTTACAGATGAAAAACTGAAGCTGAGAAATTAAACATACCTAAGTTGCTCAAGATCAAACAGAGTAATGATCAGTTTGGAGTCAAATACAAGTCTACATACCCAAGTACATTCTGTCTCCTTACAACCTACCATCTTGACACCCTTTATTTCAGTCATCATCTACCTGTAGATGATGTCCTAGCCCATACTTTTAACTCTATTTGTTGACCATATTTGTCTACAAATTTCTTCCTCTTGGAAATCTAGAAAGATGCTAAAAATAACCAGGAAATGTCAGAAACTGAATTGAACATGTTTCCCACAGATTTCTACTTCAAGTGTCCCTTTTTTGTCCATGGTTTCAGAGGTCTAGACCAGGATCTAGATTTACAAGATTAATGTTATCTTTTACTTTTCCCTCTCCTCAGTACCTCCTGTATAGTAAAGAATTTGGCCTTGCCCTAAAAGAAGTCTGGCCTTTGCCCTATAGCTTCTGGGACATAGTCTATGTTATACCCGACAGGAGTGTTTTTGTGTAGGGTAGGGGCTGGCCATACCCAATAGTTGTAGACTGGGGGCTGTCCACACCAAAAAGACCAAGTATGTGTTTCAGGATAGGACTCTGGGTCACAAGGTATCAGCTGACCTAGAAACTGAGTTCAAACACACAGGCAATCAATCAACCATGCCTAAATAATGAAGCCCCACTAAAAACCCTGGGTACTGAAGCTTGGGTGAGCTTCCCTAGTTGGAATCAGTGCATACAGCCACACATTAACTCAGCGAGAGAAGTATGTCCTGAGGACAACAGCAGCTTAGTTTTGCAACCCTCACAGATTCTGCCCCGTGTGTCTCCTTCTTTTGATCAATTTTAATCCCTACTCTTTCCCTGTAATAAACTGCTGAGTATGACATCTTTTAGTGAATCCTGTGAGTCCCTCTAATAAACTGCAGAACCTGAAGGTAGTTTTAGGAAACCCCCAAGCTTGCCGTTGGTGTCAGAAGGGCAGTCTTGTGGACTCTGCCCTCAAATCTCACATTCTGACTAATTCCAGGTACATAACCTAATTTGTCATAAAGGCCTACCAATACTTTTTCTATAAAGACTCAGACTCAACAAGTCCACATGATATTCAGACAGAACAACCAAACAATATTTTCAAATTGTGACTGCCAGTACCATGGATTTCTTCAGGGGCTGCTTTGGGAATGAGAATAGAGGCTAGCGGGAGTCTTAGAAACATTGTGGTTCAATTTGAAAACCATTGGTCCAATGGAGTGGACACAAGCTTTGGAATCTGCCACTCAATTATTAAGTGGTCTCAGGCAAATTATTTAACCTTTCTAAGCCTCACTCTTGATACTACAGACAGCAATATCCACCTTCCAAAATAACTGTGAGGATTAAGATAGAAAAGATAGGGGAAAGCCTAATCCAATGCCTGCCAAACAGCAGATCCACAATAAATCATAAATAACTAACCTCTTCGGTTACTGATAGTTATAAAAGACCACAATGATCTTCTATGGTTTCTACCCTTCAAGTCCACACTGCCAGAATGATCTTTCCCAAATCCCTTTTTTCATGTTATCACTGTGTTCAGAAATAGTTCTCAATCACATCTAGATCAAATCAGGTAGACTGACTGGGGATTAAGTAGCATGGCAATAGCCCCTGCTTCTGAAGCAAAAAGTTGGACCAACTGGGTCCCCTAAATTTTTCCTAACAGTATCTTTTGAGTCTCATCAGGGTGCCTCTGTCCTATCTAAAGTACCTACATGTATCTTACTTGTTCCCAATTCTCTCTCTTTCCTCACTCTGCCTATCTGGACTCTCAAGTAATCCAGATACATTACTTCTTTGGGGACAGGGTACCCTAACCCACAGCTTTCTAACCAGAATGCATGTGCCTTGAATGGGTCATAGGTATGCCTGATATATTGATCCCTCTGCCCTCCAGGCAGCCAAGGCAGGGCTTGAGACGGTGGGGAAACGTTAACACTAATGATCTTTAGCTGTGAGCAGTTTATGTAATGAGCTATGCAATTACCATTTTTTATGTATGGCATGATGTGAAAAAGATGTTGAGCAGTGCCCTAACCTCACCCTACACAAATCTGCTTCTTTACTCATTATCTTGATGGCATAATTTTTGACTAGCTGCTCTGTTGGGTAGGTGACAGTAAGGATAGGTAGTGGAAAGAATATGGAACTTATGAATTATCAGGCCTATTCTAACCCCGTAACCTTGGGCAAGTCACAATTGTTGTAAGACTCAGTGTCTTCAGAAATAAAACATATACATGCCCACCTCTCAGATTAGGGGAGGGATTTGACTGTACAATGAGCATGTGAAAACACAAAATGCTAGGTACTGGTTATCACTATTAACAAATGTTCCCTGAGTTAACTGGCTAGCAATATGATCTCATATGCTAAAAAAACAAAATTCAAACTTAGAAGTCACAGTTTTTTTCTGGTCACCAAAACTGTCTGATCTTTTATTTGTCCAAGTCCACTTTTAAGCTATCTACAGCTACTGTGAAGTACGTTCCTGGGAAAGCAATATGGGTAGTTTTGACATCAGCAGCTAATTTTTCCAACACTGTGCCTAAACATGAAGAAGTCTTCCAGGACTTAGTGATTTCCTATGTGTCACCTTTCCAAGTCTAAAAAGGTTCCAAAGTTCCCACATACTTTTTAATTGACTCTCAAGATTTACACCTGCACTATGAACATATGATCACCAATTTATAATCCATAAATCCTGCCTGTAAGAGTCTTCCTGTGAAAATTTCCCAGAGGGTGTATTTGCTAAAATGGTAATACATTATTTTGACCTGGGGACCCTTAGAAATGGCAAGAAGTCAAAAGGTAATGTGTGGAGCTCACTATGTCCTGGTCTATAACATCCTGGGGCTGTCAATGATCTGACAGAGTGCTTGGTTAGAAAGAAAAGACCCTTTGGAAGAATCAATAAATAAGAAAGTAATAAATCAGTATGACCACAGTCCAAAGAAATCTACAAGGGGAATGCAATACTTAGATACACTGTCACCACATTATGAAATTTCCTACCAAAATCATCTCTTGCCATCCACAGACTCTCCTGGCCCCTTCTCTTTGAGATGAACCCTATGCTCCAATCAGACTGAACTTTCTGCAGTTATGTCATGTTCTTCGACAATTCTTTGCCTTGGCTCACACTGTCCTCATTCTACCTCTATACCCTTCCCTTCCTCTTCACCACGGAGTTTTGCTCAGAGCTATATCCTCAGTGCCTAGTATAGTAGGTACTCAATAACTCATTAATAAGTGCAACAACACAAGTTCAAAGAAACTCAAAGCATCTCTTGTCCGAGAGCATAGCAGCTCCACTTCGCTCCCTCCCAACACACACACAAGGTTGGCGGCCCTCTTTTCTGTGCTCCCATGATATTCTGTGACTGAGTCTACATTTTTTTACTCGTACCGTAATTATCCGTGAGCTCTATGAGGGCAGGGATAGTAAGATGATGTCACCCTTTATCCCCTAGAACTTTGCACAGTGCTTGAGACACAGCAGGGAGACTCAGTAAATGTCTGGCGAAATGAATGTGTCAGAACACGAGGATACACGAGCTCACGTCCCATCTTTACTGCCTCAGCGATCCTAGTGTGCGCGCCCGGCCCGGTTTCCCCTTGCAATGAGGCTGCCGCGGAGCCCTCCTCCGCAACTCCCTACAGATCCGGACATAGTCCCTGCCTCCTCCGGCCAATTCAAGTCCAACTGCTGCCGCCGCTCCTTCGGCAGACCCCAAGCCGCCTTTCCAGCTCCAACTCGACTGTGTGGAGCGAGGCTGACGACAGAGCCGCGACTAGCGACGCAGCGGGAAGGCGCGAAGGCTACTCCTGGACTCCGCTGCCGCCCGAGGCGCGCCAAAACCGGCCCGGCTTGGACCCCACCTGCCTGGGCGCCACTAGAGCGTGCGGTCCGTGCCCGTGCCGCCGCGCCGGGGAGGGCAGCTCCAGCCCCGCTGGTCCCCGGCACACGCGCCTCCCCCGGGGGCGAGCGCGGAGCCTGGCCCCCGCCCCGCTCCACTCCACCCACCGCTCCGCCGCCCCTTCCTCGGGCGCGGGCCTGGGGTGTTCAGCCCAGACCAGTACCCCGGCCCCCCTACTGGGGGCGGAGGCAGGGGATGGGGCTCCGCGGGCGCCGACCCACGGCCTTGCGGCCTCCGCCGCTGTTCCTCAGCCCTCAGTCTCCAGACCCCAGCGTCCCGCCGAGTTCCCAGGGCGGCGGAGCGCGGCCCGCGGCGCAGAGCGCACTGACCTGGAAGTGCAGCGCCATCTTCCCGGGAGGCGGCGCCGGCCGGCCGGCCCGGAGGGCCCGAGGGGAGGGAGTAGAGGCGGGCGCCGCGGAGGCCCCAGCAGCCCGCCGGGTCCCTGCGCCGCGCGCTCGCTCGCTCGCGCCGGGTCGCCTCAGCCGCGTGCAGCGTCCGCGTTCGAAACGCTGGCCGGGGCGGGGCTGGCTCGGACGGGGCGGGGCGACGGAGGCGGTGCGCGCGGGGAGGGCCCGAGAGGGGCGTGTCCTCAGGGGGGCGCCAGAGTCTCAACCGCCCCTTGCGCGCAAGTTTTAACGGCTGCTGCATTGCTGGGTCGTGATCTCCCGACCTCTGTCCTTTGACACAGCTACCACAACGCAACTGTCAGTCATGGCCCCTGGCTCTTAAATCCCCCTCAGGCTCTCTTGACTCCTAACCCTCACAGCTTTCCCCCATGGCTCCCGACCTGCATCTCCACAGATTTTTTTGTTCCCTAATATTTACTTGCCACTGACACAGCCATAACCTTTGAGCCACACATGCCAACTGCTGCCCTTGACTCCTGATTCCCAGGGCCCAACTTCCATTGTTTCTTAAAAATGTTTTAACTTTGTTTTGGTTAAGTTGTGAAATTCTAGCTTTACCTCTTACTCTTTGCCTACATTTCATTTAATATAAACTTAGATGATTCCGTTGGAATGAAAATTTATTGGAGTGGAAGTGGGTCAAAATCTCTCCTTTCTGGTGGTGTTCTTCATTTCTTCTTCAAGTTCAATACTTCCATTTGGGGGTGTTGAACTTTAGTATTTAAGGGAGAAAATCTCTTAAATATTTCTTATGGCTCAGGTCTGATAACAATAAATTCTCTCAGCTTTTGTTAACATGAAATTGTCTTTACATCAGTTTTTTAAAGGATAGTTTTGCTGGGTATAAAATTCCACATTGGCCTTTTTTATCTTTCTGCATTTTAAAGATGTCTTTTCATTGTTTTCTGGATGCCATTGTTTCTGTTGGGAAGTCAGCCATCAGTCTGATTGTTGCTCCTTTGAAGATATCATGTCTTATCCCCCAGCCCCCAGCTACTTGAAAATTTTTCTCTTTGGTCTTCAGCAATTTGAGTTTGATGTCACTAAGTCTCTCTGTGTGTATATGTATGTATTTATTCTACTCGTAATTCATAAAGCTTCTTAAATGTGAATCTGATCTTTTTCATCAGTTTTTGAAAAATCATGGAAAGTATTTCCTTAAATATTGCATCTATCCCCTTCTCTCTTTATCTCTCTTCTCATTCTGGAACTCCAGTTACCTGTATGTTAGAACTTTTGCTATATTCCTTATTTCTCTTACATTCTTTTCTTCATTTTTTGCCTTTTTTTCCCTTTGTGATTTAATCTGGATATTTTCTGCTGACTTGTCACCCATTCAGTAGAAACTCTGCTCCTCTTTGTCTGAGCTGCTATACAACCCATCTATTGAATTCTTAATTTAGTTATAATGTTTTCAGTTCCAGAATTTTCATTTGGAAACTTGAAATTTCCATTTTTCCTCCTATCAGTTTTAAAATAGATTCAAGGCTCTTCTGAAATTCCTTGTCTTTCTTCTATTTTCTTGAATATTTTAATTATATTATTTAAAACCCTTATATGATAACTCCAATATCTGAATCATCTGGATCCTCCTGGTTTTTGGTATTTTGCCTTAATTTTTTGTTTGTTTTTTCGTGTGTGGTTTGTTTTTTGTGGGATTTTTTTTTGTTTGTTGGGGGGGGGGGTTGTTTTGTTTTGTCTTTAACATGCCTCATAATTTCTTGTTGAATTTGGACAGTGTAGAAGAAAATTTGTAGAGGCTCTGGATCATATCAGCTTTCTCCAAAGAGCATTAAGTTTTCTTAGTGTAGTAGTCAGATACAGTACCAGTGGATCATTGAGGCTTGATTTTAAGCTTTTTAATGGTGGTTAATTTCAGTTTTGACCTTACTCCTAGGTCATGGTGCTTACTAGATCTTACAACTAAAATATGAAATGTTTACCAAGATCCTTCCACCTTGTGAGACTTGAACTCTAATCTCTGTCTCCCCAGCATTGTGTAGCTTGCTAAAGTCTCTGCTCAGCTCTTTAGGTGCTGTTGTTCTGCTGGATTTCTTGTATTCTGTTCCTGTGTATGTACATTTTAGGAATTGACTGAAGATTTGCAGTGAATTTGCATACAGATTTTTGGGCTCACACCTCTGCAGTTTCCTCTTCTCTAGAATTTTGTCCCCCAAATCCCAGCTACTCTTGTTCCCAAACACCCACCTTTGCTTCTGGCCTATTAAGTCTGCTGCTCTCTATTTAGCTGTTACTCCTTGACACCACTTGGAAAATGTTCTGGGGGGATGGAGAAGCTGAAGCAAATTTGGATCTTTCCTCTTGTGCTTTCCTTCTTTCAAGGTTTGTGGCCAATTAAATCTTGCCTTCTCTAGTGCCTTCAGTTGTTAAATATATATACTTATTCGTCTGGTACGAAAGGGTGTGTATGCATGTGTGTATGTATATGTGTGTGTGTGTGTGTATATATGTTAAATATTTACTTATAGTTGTTATTTATATTTACTATATGTAATAGAATCATTAAATATATATTTTATATATATGCATACACATTTGTCCTGTTTTTACAATTGGACAGTGGGAGGTCTAACCAAAATTAGATATGCTATTATTACAAGACTTTCTGCAACTTCCATTCTTGACCGTCAGTCTTCACAGCTTATCCACAGCCCATGAATCCCCATCCCCACAACTCAACTCCTAAACTTTAAAATTTTCAATACCCTCATCCTGCCATTTTTCACTCCTATATTCCAAGTTCCTGATTCCTGTATTCTCACTTTCATTTCCATATCTTAAAACTTTTGATATCCAGTCTCAACTGCGATTCCCACATCCCAACATTTCTGACTTCCATATCCCAAACTCCAATTATGATTTCTGTCCTATCACATATGCTGCACAATATCCCATTATATTAATTGTCTGTTGCCTTTGCCTAACTTCTAAATCCTAACCACCTTTTAAAGCTATTGTTTTAAAGTGGTATTTCTATCACCTCAAATTTTAAGTCCTTAGAGCAGAAGCATTATTTGAGTTTTGGTCATTTAACTTTTTTCCTGCTCTGGCACATCCTTGGCACAAATGTAGGGTTGTGATAGGAACAATAGAGGTTGCTGACTGTTCTGTGGATTCACCAGGTAATTCTGGAAATGAGAAGCCAATTGTTTTTTCCTCACTAAATTTGAGCAGCTGCTTAAGATTTCTGTTTTCAATTAACCTTCCCTTCAGTGGTTGTCTATCAACAAAATATACATACAGCTCCATATCTTTTATGTCAGTTAATAAAATTTAAGATAGAATTATATCACTAGAGCTATTAAAATTAGCACAGAAAATGCTCCAGGACGTCAAATAATTCATTTCTATCACAAAACTCAATTAAAGGAAGGACATTTAGAGCCCTTAGGAATTACAAAATTATCTTCCTTTATGACAACTAGCCTTCTAAAAAAGACAGACAGATTTTTGATCTTTGTACTTTTTCAGAGGATTCAATTAACATTTGTAATTCTGGTACCTTGGGAACATCTCTGAGTTTTGGTTTGTTATTTCTAAGACAGGGATGACAGTAAGTCTATAATTCAAAGAATTTTATAAACAATAACATGAGGTGAGGCAGCAGAGCACAGGGGTTAGAAAAACAGACTGTGGTGCCAAACAACCTGGATTTGGATGTCAGCTGCATCACTTAGTAGCTGGTAAACTTCTATGCCTTCAATTCCTCATCTATAAAATGTAGATATAATAATACCTATCTGATAGGTTGCCATAATGATTAAATGAATTAATACGTGTGAAATATTTAAAAGGTATATGGCAAATAATAAATGCTATGCAAATAGTAATTATTATCAAGTAAGTTCGTATTGTTCTCTGAATGTAATGTTTAACATTGTATTTTTAATGGAATGGGATTATAATTTTAATCAAATAGACTAAATTATTCTAGCCTTCTTTAGTTTGTAAATTTACCAGGAAGCTGGATATTTCCTCATTCTCCCATCCCCTGCATTACCCAGCTTCTGTAGACTGGACAATTTTGAAAGGTTGTGGTGTTATTCACATTAACAGCCTTTCTATTTAATATTTTTATAATTTGTGAGACTGAAACTTCAAAATATCTGACTAAAATTCTCTACCAATACTTAAAATGTAAAACCTATGATCAATCATTTACTTTAGTAACACATTTAAACAAAATACAGGACATATTAGTACCCAATTCCCTTAACTTATTCTACAAATGCCATTACATTTAGCAAGATTGCTTAATACCTCAGTATGTTTGGGGAATCCAGCCAAGGGCAGACAGTTAAGAGAAATAGGAGGAGAATGCATCCACAATAGTCAAATTTACATAGCGCCCCCCCCCCAAAATACAACAGTTGCATAAAAAATTCACCTGTTTTTCTTTCATGCTGGTTGATTTCAACAATATTTTTGTTTTATCAAGTCATTGACCTTAAACATCATTTATCAAATATCCACTGCAAAACCAGAGTATAATAACAACAAAATTCTTCTTGTTGTTGATATGGATATGAGTTATTTCACAATCTTGATTATTACATATATACTCAAAACTATACATGTTATTCTTTAGATGGTTTTACATTTTCAACATACTGGCAATATTGTAAACGTATACTGTTATGTATTAATTATTCAAGTATTTTGACAAATAAAAATTAAATAATATTTATTCTGTATATTGCCATATATTATTTGCATATTAGTGCTTCCACATAATAATAAATAGTTTTAGGCATTGATTATGTAAGCAAGATAGTAATTTTTATTAATATGTGTCCTTAAAGTTACTGCTGAGCAGGAATATAATAAAATATCACCTAACATGAAATGCTGTTGGGCAAATAAAGCAGTACAACCTTTCTGAAAAGCAATTTGGCAGTGTATACCAAGAACTTTTAAAATGTACATCCTCTTCACCCAACTTCTAGAAAGCGATCCTAAGATAATAATCCAAATTGCAAAAAAAAATTGTATGTGAAGATATTTATCACAGCTGTTTCATAATAGCTGAAAAAGTTAAGAAACCTACAGTACAGCATATGGGAGAATCCTATATAGTCATTAAGAATTATGTTTATGTTGTGCTAAGTGAAACAAGCCAGGCACAGAAAGACAAATACTGCATGTTCTCACTTATATGTGGAATCTAAAACAGTCTAAATCTTATTTGTAGAATCTAAAACTCAAAGAAGTGGAGAGTTGGTGGTTATAGAGGCTAGGGAGTGGGAAGAATGGAGAGACAATGCTCAAAGGGTACAAAATTTCAGGAGAAATAAGTTTTACTTGAAATCTATTAAATAGCATGGCGAATATAGTTAATAATTGTGTATCATACATTTCAAAATTGCTAAGATAGTAAATTTCAAATGTTCTTGTCACAAAAAATAATAAGTATTTGAGGTGATGGATATGTTAACCAGCTTTATTGAATTATTCCACACTGTATTCATAAATCATAATATCGCTTTGTACCCCATAAATATATACAATTATAAATTGTCAATTAGCAATAACACAAAAAATGCCATGTTATAAAGGCATGTTTGTTAAGGACAAAAAGCAAAATGCAAAAATGTATCATTAGAGTTACATGATAAAAGGCACAGAACAAAAAGGAATGGAACAGAATACGGACAAATGCTAACATTGCTTTCTTGTGAATGGCAGAGTTAACGGGTGATTTTTTTTCATCTTCGTAATGTTTCTGTAACTTTCAAAATCCCCTAAAATGAACATTATTCATTTTTATAATCACAGAAAAACTCATGGTGTAATGAAAAGTCAGACCTAAACACATTACTCCATGAAAGTATTCATTAAAGAAATACTTCTCAAAGTGTTGATGGGAGGTATGTATGCCATTTAATGGTACAGAATTATATGAAATCAAAAGTAAAAGTTGTCAAAAAAGGCAGCCCCTTAAAAATAACCAACCTTAATATGGCAGCATCTATCTTTTCAGACCTTTCTTTCTGCACATACATATGTGGACAAAGTTGTTTTTTTATATACAAATGAGATAACACTATAATACTATTTTGAACCTTGCTTTTTCTGTTTAACAATATATTTTAAATATCTTTCAATGTCAGTATTATAGATCTACCTCATTTCTTTTTAAGAACTCTATCATTTTGCACTGTATGGATATATTATGCCTTATTTAATCAGTCCTCTACCGAGGGAAATTTAGGTTTGTCTGATTCTTTTTACTATTATAAATAATGCATACAGAAGCAATGTTAAGTAAACCATCAGTATTGTCTGTAACTAGGGGAGGCTGAAAAGTCAAAATTTTGCCCTCAGGGCATATAAAAAAACCTGCTGTTAAAAAGACTTAACCCAAGGTTGACTTATGCATAGGTTGACCACATAGTTTATTGTTCACGAAGGACACTTTGAAGGCAAAGTGGGGGCTCTTAATGTACACTTTGGGCTACACCTAAAGTCATCTGGTAGGGTGGAGCAAGCTCCCAGCTGTAGCAAAAGAGGGTTGGGGAAGCCCTCATGACCTGAGCAGGATGGAGAGGACTTCTTTGTAGGAGGGCTGGTTGGCAAGGGTGTTTGAGTCTGAATAGAATGAGGAGAGCATCCATGCATGACAGTCAGCCTCCTTGGGGTATCAGAGACTAAGCAGGGGAGGAAGGCATCAATGCAGAGTTTTGGCCTATTGTGGGGTTTTGGAGTCCAACTGTTATAAAAATGTATCCATGCACGGGGGTGTGGGAAGGGAAGGGTGGCCTGGTGGAGGATTTTGGAACCCAACAGGCATGAGAAAGGTAGACATGCAGGGGTGGAGAGGAGCTAGCTAGGTGTGGGGAGTCAGAGCCTGAGAATGGTTAGGAGGGTGTTCATGTAGAGAGGTGCCCTGATAAAGGATGTCAGAGCCCAAGTAGGATAAAGAGGATATCCATGAGGGAAGAGTTTGGCAATGGAATTGGTAAACTTGTTACATATTGGAGAATTGATCAAATAAATAAATATATTAAGAATAATTGGAGCCAGATTTCTCACTGTGGGAGAAGGGAGTTACAAATATGGAAAGGGAAAAAACTAGAATGAACCTTGAGGTGTTGGATTGGAACTGGAACTGGAGGTATTATTGAAAATTCATGGTTTTCAGCACATAGAGATAGATATAGAAATAAATTTACATATATAGATATATATATACAGTGTGTGTGTGTGTGTGTGTGTGTGTGCATGTGTGTATGTGTGCGTGTGTGTTTGTAGGTATACCTACATATATATTTCCTACTGAAAGTGCCTGGGATCAGCAACACTCCCACAGCAACTAGCATAACTAGCCCCCAGAACTTGGCTTCTAAATACTATTTTCCACTTAAAGGAACCAGGATTTCTTGAAGAAATGACAGATTCCACAGTTAGAGCATGGAAGTACAAAATAAGTCTAGAACATTTTGGGGTGCAAAAAGCAAGGAAATCCTCAAAGAATAAAGAGGGCATGAAAAAAGTGCACAAAAACCAGCTTGAAGGAGCTGCCAATTGCCAAATCTAGAACAACTTGAGTATCAAAATAAATAACGATGGTAATGGATTATTAAATAAAATAGGAAACCATACAAATGTACTAATATTTAGTCCATGCTAATATAAATAAATGAACAAATAAATTGACAGCCCAAATAGCCAAAGCAATCTAGAGCAAGAACAAAAAAGCTGGAGACATCACACTTCTTGACTTCAAATTATATTATAAAGCTATAGTAATCAAGACAGTATGGTACTGGCATAAAAACAGAGATGTAGACCAATGGAACAAAATAGAGAACCCAGAAATAAACACACACACACACACACACACACACACACACACACACATTTACAGTCAACTGATCTTTGACAAGGGTGCCAAGAATACACAATGGGGAAAGGATAGTCTCTTCAACAAATAGTATTTGGAAAACTGTATATCTATATGTGAAAGGAAGGAAGGAAGGAAGGAAGGAAGGAAGGAAGAAAGGAAGGAATTGGATCCCTATATTACAGCATACACAAAAATCAACTCAAAGTAGTTTAAAGACTGAAATATAAGACCTGAAACTATAAATGTTCTGCAAGAAAACATAGGGGAAAATCTCTGTGACATTGGTATTGGCAATAATTTTTTTTTTTCCAAAAGAACAAGCAACAAAAGCAAAATAGACAAGAGGAACTACAACAAACTAAAAAGTTTCTGCACAGCAAAGGAATCAATCAACAAAATGAAAAGGCAACCTACAGAATGGGAAAAATATTTGTAAATTGTATATCTGATAAGGAGTTAATATCCAAAATATCAAAGGAACCCATACAACTCAATGCCAAAAATACAAAGAGCCCACTTAAAAAATGGGCAAAGGACTTAAATAGATAATTCTCAAAAAATTTAATTGGCTAACAGGTATCTGAAAAGTAGCCCAACATCTGTAATCATTAGGGAAATGCAAATCAAAACCACAATGAGGTATCACCCCAACCTGTTAGAATGACTGTTATCAAAAAGACAAAAAATAACAGGTGTTGGATGTGGAGAATGTGGAGAAAAGAGAATCATTGTGCAATGCTCTTGGGACTGTAAATCAGTATAATCATTATGAAAAACAGTATGAAGATTCCTTATAAACTTAAAAATAGAATTACCATGTCATCTAGCAATCCCTATTCTGGGTATATATCTAAAGGAATTGAAATCAGGATCTTAAAGAGGTATCTTCAACCCCATGTTCATTACAGCATTATTCATAATAGCCAACTTATGGAAACAACCTAAATGTCCTTCAACAGATGAGTGTGTGTGTGTGTGTGTGTGTGTGTGTGTGTGTGTATGGAAAATTATTTGGCCTTAGAAAAGAAGGAAATCTTGCCATCTGCGACAATGTGGATGGATCTGGAAGACTTTATTCTATAAGCAAGACACAGAAAGAGAAATACTGCATAATCTTACTTATATGTGGAATTTAAAATCGTCAAATTCATAGAAGCAGTGATTAGGAGGGTGGTTCCCAGGAGCTGGGGGTAGGGGAAAATTGGGAGATGTTTGTCAAATGGTACAAAGTTTTAGTTTTGCAAGACGGATTATTTATAGAGATCTGCTGTACAGCATGGTGACTACAGTTGACAATACTGGGCCATATACTTGTGCATTGCTAAGAAGATAGGTCTTAAATCTTCTCAACACATACACGCACGCATACAAAATGGTAACTATGTAGAGGTAATGGCTATGTTGACTCATTTTATTGTGGTGATCATTTCAAAATGTATACCTGTATCAAAACATCGAATTGCACACCTTAAATATAAACAATTTTTATATATCAATGATACCTCGATAAACCTGTTAAAAAATCTGCACCCACAAGATAGCATAACTTAAGCTGCTTTTAATTTATGATTGGATTGGGGATGCTGTGCTCTAAGAAATATATTTGTATACATTGTTATTCAGGCTTAGGTTTGGGAATAACTTGCCAACCCATCTCAGACAAAATCCTCTTATTCATTTTGCCAGTGGTTCTGACCAAAGGTGTTGGGATTTATAAGAAATGCTTTTGTAGTTGTGGAAGCAAATTGAAAGTGTGGTGAAGAACAGAATATTTACATAGTCTCAGAGCAACTCCTCACAAAACACCTGCTAATTACAAAGCAATTTTTGTACTTATCAAGTACAAAAGTCTGGCATACACCATCTTAACTGAGTGATTAATGTGGATAACGTTAGTAATGGAACAAATCTAAATCACGTACCATCTCATAGAATGCAATAAGAACACAGCACCACCTCTGTGATGGTCCTGCAAAAGATGCACATCCTGAATCTAATCATGAGGAAACATCAGACTCAAATTGAGAGACATTCTACAAAATAACTGGCCTGTAATGTCTACAGGTGTCAAGGTGATGAAAGTCAAGGAAAAACTAAGGAACTATCTCAGAATAAGGAAACCAAAGAGACACGATAAATGCAATGTGTGATTTGAAATGGAATCATTTGTAGCAAAGGACATCTTTGGGATACTTGACAAAACTTGAATGAAATCTGAGGATTAGAAAGTAGTAATGTATCAACGTTAATTTCCTGATGTCATGGTTGTATTGTAGTTATATATAAGAAAGCATTCTTGTTTCTAGGAAATACACATTGATGTTTTGGGATATGGTCGTCAGGTTGGCAACTTACTTTCAAATGTAATTAAAACTTTTCTTTAAGATCGTGATTGTTTCCAAAAGAAATTTCTAAGAAACAATAATAAAACCAGGAGTAAACTAGGATTGTTCTAGACAAATCAGATATTCTTGTCACTCAAGTTAAAGAGAGGTGTAATAATTAAATATCTCTTCAAGAGCAAGCATATTTACCTAAAATTACACCAAGGTGTTAATATGTTACCCAAGTGGTAAGCCTTTGCTTTTGGTGGGATGAAAGGATTTATCATCAATGGAATTTATAGATCCATTATAGGAATCAGGTCTAATAGGGGACCTTCCTGGAATGTTTTTTAAGGAACTTTGCTGTCACACTGGGACTTGCATTCTGAATCCTATCCTTCCTCACTAACCCAAGGAAAATTACTTAATCTCTGGGATCTGTGGGAAAGTAATGTCAAGCACTCTGAAAGATTGTTTTAAACATTTGGTACTATGTGCAAGTTTAAAGTGTCTATCATAAAGTAGTTAATGTTGTGTTTTATTGATTCCAAATGGACAGAGGGTTTTTCTTTCACATTTTATTATTTCTGAGGTCAGGATATACATACTTTACAATGGATGGCCTTTTACAATCATGAGTAGCCAGAGACAATCCAAAAGTACTGGTCACTTCCTACGTGCTTGCAAAGTTGTGTAATGGTCCTGGTAGTCTGACTGGAAAACCATAACCCTTCTGTGTTTCAATCAACAAACTATTTTAGGTTCATTTGAGGAAGGAACATAAGTATTGGTCAGTGGAAACCTTTGGTTGACCCCTTCTGGTAAGATAAAGAAAGTACCGCCCTAAGAACTTCCAGAATGTGGTCAATGGCTCTGGTGAAGCCCTCCTAAAAAAAAAAATTGCTACATTCTCAAAGGCAATACTCAGTGAAAAAACACAAACACCAACAATTCTGAGTTGAAGTGATTTGGAAGATTCAAACTCTACATGTGAAAAAGTTTTAAGGATATCTTAACAAATTTATTTATCTTCTGTTTCCTTATTGTATATGCATGAGAATGAACAAAAGGTAAAATCCACGTCTAAATAAGTCCAAAAGATCTCTTTCAATAAGTAAATAATAAGAATTCAAAGTTATATTTATTTAGTTTAATTGTCAGAGTCTTTCTTAGTGGTATATAAAATAATTGTGTTTATTACAATTGATGTTTGCCCTAGATTTGAAGAAATTCAGTCAACGGTAATTGTTATCATCTTTGAAACTGTATCACTTAAATAGTTGCCTGCTCTGCCCATATAGACAATAATCTGCAAAAACATGGCAAGATCCCTAGGACTGTTTCCTCATAATGGAAGAATTCATTGTAAAAACATATATCCTCTGAGAGACTGTCTTTACCTAGGAGAACTAAAGTAGTGCCCATGATGTGTGCACCATTAGGAGCATATTGAATTGCTGTTTAACATAGGGAAAAATGAAGATGTATTCTAGGCACAGGCCAGTAACACTTGCCGTTAAGTAACTAATAAGGTCCCACTGGGTGGTAATCTGAGAAGTCAAAATGTTGGCTTCAGGGGCCAGGAGAATCTGTATGAATGTGGAAATATAAACAAACTTGAGAGTGTTAAAAGGAGACCATGGCTGGGTAAAGTATTGGTCACCTTGCCTAAGAAGGGAGGTCATGACACGATAGTACTAAAAACAACGTTGAACCACTTGGTGGGCCAATATATAGTTGGCCGTCCTGTATAGCAATACTAAAAAACTCTGGGGAGGAGTGATGATAGTGTCGGTTTGGACAGCGGTTTTTATTTCCAGATGTTTTACCAGAACCAGCATATTTGAAACTGGGAAAGAATGTGTGGCATTTCCTAAGTCCCAGTTTGAAACCAGATCATTTTGCATATGGGCTACAGCAGAGATACTTTGCCAAGGAGCTACCATGAACCTGGTACCTTCAGCATGGGTCCAGCATTGGCCATCTTGTAAAGGAGACCTTGCATTTGCCTGGCACTGGACATTTCCTACGGAGGACCTCTTGGACCACTTCACTGAAAACAACCTGATACTGCCCATTTTACAATGGAGACACCAGAATTTTTAAAATGGTCCAGGCCACGGCATATCTTAAATGAGTTATCCAGTCAAGCTTTTCACCCTTAGCTTTCCACTAATCCACACCCCTCCCCACACACAATTTGGACAATCTGTTTAAAAACTGGGTGATTTATGCTACTTTACAACCATATCTGCGACAGCCATGTTGACTGTACATGGAGTAACCTCAGCCATGTCTCAAACTAGTTAACCTGCTCCTGATCATTTACTGATGGCTGTTTGTAGTCAACATTTTAGAAATATTCAATTGCAAATGATTTTATTTATTCTTAGAATATTTGAAGATTTTTAAAATTTGTACAAATGTATGGGGTACATGTGCAAATTTGTTACATACATAGATTGCATAGTGGTAAAGTCACGATTTTTAGGCTATCACCTGAATAACATACATTACACCCATTAACTAATTTCTCATCATCCAGCCCCCTCGCACCCACCCTTCACTCTTCTGAGTCTTCATTTTCTATTATTCTACTCTCTATGCCCATGTGTTTAGCACCTACTCATGAAGGAAAACGTGACATTTGACTTTCTATGCCTGGCTTGTTTCACTTAAGATAATGACATCTGGTTTCATCCATATTGCTTCAAAAGACATGATTTCATTCCTTCTTATGGCTAAATAGTATTCCATTGTGTAAATATACCACATTGTCTTTATTCATTTCTCCTTCAATGAGAACTTACAACTTAGGTTGATTCCATATCTTTGCTACCGTGAATAGTGCTGCCATAAACATGGGGTGGGGGGGTGCAGGTACCTTTTTGATATATCGATTTCTTTTCCTTTGGGTAGATACCCAGTAGTGGAATTGCTGGATCAAATGGTAGTTCTATTTTTAGTTCTTTGATAAATCTCCATACTGTTATGCTAAGCTATTTGTCTGTGAAATAGAGGGTTAAACTCATTTAAAATTTTAATCTTCCTCAGTGCGTGAATTATGCATTCAACCTGTCTTCCTTCTTTCATAATGCCCATCAAAAACTTTAGCACAGAAAAGTAATCACAGTATCACTTGATTAATCTTGTCAACTGAAGTGATATTTGGTCATCACATGAGTAAGACAGGCTCTTAAGTTGGGTAAATACTTTAAAAAAATTAGATCCTAATTTGCCTGGAAAGAATGATTATATTTGAAATTTTGACTGGAAATTTCAACTTTCTAAGAAAGCTGTCATCATTATATATTTAAGAAGTAAATATAGGTGATATTTTATGTGAAATGTCTATTCTCTCACATGAATTTGTTTCCATTCTCATAGTCAATGGATTCATGTTCTTCCTCTTCTTTGATGTAGTCTCCATACTCTATATTATTCTTTGTGATGCAGTTCCTTGCAGGAATTTTATGTGTAAATGAAGAGCCTATATATACAACAGGTTAGAGGTTGCATTAGTGAAAGATACCATGTATTTAATAACTGCTGGCCTGAGAGTAAACCTCTAAGTGCTACATCTACCCACATCCCACCATTTCCTTACCTCTTGTTATGGAAAGAACGTTTGTGTCCCCCCAAAATTCCTATGTTGAGGCCCTACCCCCCCAATGTGGCTGTGTTTGGAGATAGGACCTGTGAGGAGGTGACAAAGGTTAAATGAGGTCTTAATCCAATAGAGCTGGTGCCTTATAAAATGAGGAGGAGACACCAGAGCTCTCTCTCCCCAGCCTGTGAGGACACAGACAGCAGCTAGCTATCTGCAAGCCAGGAAGAGAGAGCCCTCACCAGAAACCGAGCCTTGCTAGACCTTGATCTTGAGCATCCCGAACTGTGAG